>JAZGTK010010975.1:0-15978 GCA_036877625.1 Ambastaia sidthimunki | reverse complement strand
CCAGATAATCCATCTGGGCATGAGGCCAAACCAGAACCAATTGCGATCCAACATGCTGGATTGTTCACCACATATCAGAGTCACCCAAGCAGCATAAACAAACAGTGTGAGGTAATGATGGAGAGGAAGCAGAGATGAGGAAGGACAGGTACTGAAGTACATAAAGGGATAGTTCACCCACAAAAAAAAAATTGTCGATATTGGTTTACCCACTGGTTGATCCTTACATATAGAACCTTTTTTTTGCTGTGGAACACAAAAGGACAATTTTGAAATGGACTAGTCAAACTTTTCAATATAATAATAGTGAATGGGGACTGGTTCTGTTAAGCTACAAAATGACAAAATTTTTTAATAAAACTAATTTAATAAATTAGTTTAATAAAAGTAGGCATGTGATGGTGCTATATTTAACGCCTTCAATGGCTAAAGTCATTCAATACTGCCTTTTACACAGTAATTCTGGTATTTTACCAGAAAATTACCAGAATGACTTTACCTGTAAATACACAAATGTGCCATTCACACACGCAATGCCGTTCCATCTTTTTACCAGTAACATAGCATTCACACATCAGTACCAAAATACCAGTAAACTCTGTGACGTCATTAACCACAAGTGAGCGCCAAATAGTGTTGCAAGGGTGTTTTAAAACATGACAGGGTTTAACTTCGTTTCCAAATGCATGCAGTCTGTATTTTTGTTTCAGACATTTACATTCATACAGTTGCATTTGAACTAACAACATTATATTAGACATACATTTCTGCTTTGACTTCTGTAAACCGCACAAAATAAGTGCATAATCTGCATCAGAATGTCTGTGGTTGGCTCAAAGCAGACATTTACGTTAACATTACGTTCTGTGAGTTTACCGGAAAACCAGTTCTGCATTTACACATAGCAACTTCTCTTACTGCCAGAACCGTTTTTTTTTTAGAAAGTCCCGTTCACACACGATTGCTTAATGATAATTTGTCAGTGATTTACCAGTAAGGACTGCATGTGATAGAGGCTAATATCTTTGTATGAGACCAGGCTGATATTTAAGTTGTTTTTTACTGATAGTCTTCCCCTTCCGTGACCTGGTAACCAATGTGACCTGATCTTTCAATTAGTAAGTTAAACTAGTTTAAGAACCAGCTCTGATGAATAATTCAGACACAGTTTATGAACTGAATGAAAAGCAATTTATTAAGAAGCTCAGACTCAAAATATTTGTTTAGAAATTGGGCATCACTACTTCTCATTGAACTCTCATTAAACACACCAAGGACATTTAGAGCAGATGTCAAGATTTGTATTAAATATTTGACTGACTGAAATTTGGTGTGTTTCTCTCGCAAAGCTATATGACTCATGGAGACTTGAACATGGACCATTTTATTAAACTTTAAGATTATTTTGTGTTTTAAAGCTTGAAAGCCTCAGTCCTCAGTGTTTTTTAAAAGCAGCCAGTACATGTCCTCAGATTTCTTTTGTGTTCCACAGAATACAGGAAGTTAAAGCCAAGTAAATGTACATTTTTTTGAGTGAGCTGTTCCTTTAAGAAAAATAGACAGGTATAGTCCAAAGGTACTATGGTATTGCCATACAATACTGACACTTTACCACAGTACCACTGTTAATGTTAGTAGAGTAAAATAGATAGCAAGATGAAAGGCCCCATTAAAAAACAATAAAGTCTTAGTGGCAGAGGCAGAAGTTGAAAGAAGGAATGAAATTATGGTACAGCAAGAGGAGCGGTAGAGCAGGGGAGAGAGGGAGATAGGGAGGGAGGGGGTGTAATTCTTGGAAAGGGTTTTCATTGTGACAGGCAGAATGGCGGCCCCTGAGGAAAGGAAATGCGCTGACAGCGTAATAGAACTGAAATCCCTGGAATCACACGGCCGAGGCCTCTCAACAGCCTTATAGTCATGTTGGCAGCTCCCTCAGATGCCATCTCACACTGCATGTCACAGTCTCGCCGAAATTGGTGTCATTATCAGGAATGTTGTTCCGCTGTGACAGCTACTTAAATTGAGGGAGATGTGTTTGGTTTGGGTTGGTTATTTGACCACAGTGTTAAAGTTGAGCTGGTAGGCCTTTCATTAAACGTAACCAAAGAGAAAAATTTGCAGGAAGCACAAATTGCTCCGGGTCTGTCGATGCAATGTATTAAGTTGTCAGGGGTCCATGACATAGGGCTTTAAAGTGGAATGCCAAAAAAATATTAAGCTAGCCTTCTTGTTTATTTGCTTTTTATCAATTTTGACATGACACAAAAAGACTTTGAGAAATACAACATCACCTTTTTTATGTCACTTCATTTAATCATGTCAATCATGTCCATCAGTGAAATTTTTAAAAATAATAAAGTCAAAAGAGCCAAAAAAAATCATGCCTTTTAGAACAAGTTAGTGATTAGCTATAGCAATACTGTTAAATTGTTGAGAAACTATTGGTATGTTTAATGAAACTCTTGGTGAGTTAAGATCAAGTCAGCTGTCATTTTTTCATGTCAACAGGGCCGAGGTTCTGGCTTTCCTGGCAGGAGAAAGCCGAGGGGTTCTGGTGTCACAGGCAGGGGAGGACGTGGCCGTGCCAGAATGAAAAATGGAGTTCCTCTAATCCCACCTCCAGGAGTATGTGACATCATCTGTCTGCAAATACTAGTTAATACTAGTCTAATGTGCTGTAAAGCATAGAAACTGAAATTGCGATATAAAATGTTTTTCCTGTTTTTTGTATGTTTGTTTGTCCACAGGTAAATGTCATGGAAACAATGTGCACATTCAGGGAAGAGGAAGAAAATGCCATGCACAATACTGTGGTGATTTTCTCCAGTACAGATACATTCACACTGAAACAGGTACATGTGAGCTGTCAGCTCTCTAAATGTTTCATGTTCAATAGACGTTAGGCTCCATGGCTGTTTGAGGCAGCGTAACTATAGAATACACCCACAAGACTTTAAGCATTAAACATGTTAGCAAGACACTAGTGTTTGGTTTCCTGACCACTAGATGAATAGTTTCCTGGCCATGTCTTTGTAAAGTTATTGTGTAGTGTAAATTATATAGTATAAATTATTGCCTTCTTTGTCAAGGCGATATAATGCAGTAAAGCTCGTAACCTGGTTTTCGCACAATACATGCAAGGATAACAAAAATGGATGTTTATCCACCTAGAAAAATATCTTACAATTAACGATTTTGACAATATCACAAATAATAAACAAGCTTTTGCTAAATAATTCATGCTTTACTTTAATTCCAAATGTTGTGACAGTTTCTGCTTTTTTATTTGTGGTTGTATTGTTTTGTTCTATTAATAAAACTATGTACCTGGTCAGAATTTTCTGTGGTAACCAACAGCGCTGTTAGTGAGCTTAAATTGTGTTGAATCCAGAACATTCCTTTAAAGCTGTGTTTGTGGAGTTTACTGCTTTCTCACTGTGGTCACTGTATCTATCTTTGTTTGCTTTTCTTCAGGACATGTGTGTTGTTTGTGGGAGTTTTGGACAGGGCGTTGAGGGGCGACTCTTGGCCTGTGCTCAGTGTGGACAATGTTACCACCCCTTCTGTGTTAACATTAAGGTGGGCACAGCTTAACCCCATACAAGAACGTGGCTGTCTAAACAGGATGGGCCAGTTTGTACTGTTAAAACTGTTGGAGGTGATGATGATAGATGAAGACTATTAAGTCATTGATAGAGAACCACAGGCAGTGTATTTTGGCACACACATCAAATGTCACTTGTAAGTGGAACAGGAATGTGTCAGATATGTAGATCTGAATCAGTAAATGCTGTCAATTTTCCCTGATTATTATCAGCAAATTCTGCAAAATAAAGTAATTGATGTAGAAAATGCTACAGGATAGCTGTTAGTAGTTAAACTACAGTCAGACTCCCCTTTAAGAAATTGCTGCGATGACCTACCAAAAATGTGACATTGAATTTAAGTTCAGGGGACAATATATATTACAGTACAAGGTAGCACTGTATTGATGTTCCTCAAACATTCTGGTTTGGGTTTGTTCTAAATCCCTAATTTTAAATCTGCAAACAAATACAACTTTAGGTGTACTGTTCATTCCAAGTTTGAAAATTTCCTGTTGACTTGACTTGATTTAGCATTCAAAATACAACCGGCAGCAATTTGCATGCTGAGTTGTGTTTGGTTTTGGGCATATATAAAACCTTATCGAAATTGTTGCAGATTATTGCAGCATTTTAATTTATTTTAAACTAAAGCCTGAAACACAAACTTACCTAAAACTAACACTATTCTGTACTGCCTTGCAAACACAACTTTTCTTTTTAGGAAGTGCAAATCTAGTTCTTAATTGTGCTTCTGTCAGATTGCATTGAGCATCTTTTTAAATACAGAGTAGCATTTATGTAGAACAAAAACAAAGAGGATCAGTCCTATCAAAGAGGGACACAGACTCTATTAGTTGCACAGAAATGCAACTAATAGAACCTAAAACACTCAATTTTCAAACTAAATTGAAAACATGAGCAAAATATTTGTTAAATGCCAAGCATGTACTTCTAGAATCACTATTTAGCAGTAGTCTCATTTTAGATAAGTGGTGGTTAAAAATTTTTAGATGTATGCCATCCAACTCACTGTAATCATGCTGACACGTGCCAAAATAATCTTGCAACAGTGATGTGGCACCCATTGATGTGAGCCAGAAAGGCATGACAACACTGCACGTTGGCTTAGAACCTTATCCAAACAAATATACATGCAGCCAACAATTAAAATATTTGTTCTTGATATTTGAGCCTTTTAGGTCTCATACATTTTTTAATCTGTATAAATAATGTGTGAACGTTCTCTACACTCGCTTTGGTTCTCAGATCACTAAGGTGGTGTTAAGTAAAGGCTGGCGGTGTCTGGAGTGCACCGTGTGTGAGGCATGTGGTCAAGCCAGTGACCCCGGGCGCCTGCTTCTCTGCGACGATTGTGACATCAGCTACCACACGTACTGCCTGGACCCGCCCCTGCAAAATGTGCCCAATGGGAGCTGGAAATGCAAATGGTATGATCAAACAAATTTATTATGGTTTATTAGAACCATAATAAATAAATAATGTGGTATATTCTAATATGGTTTATTAGAATTGCATTACTATTTGATCTTGATTTATAGAATACAGCATATATATTAAGCTAATTTGTAGGTTTTAGTTACAGTTTTACATGTTGCTTTATACTTTTTTGTATTCATGGTTTTAACTAAATACTAACTAAGTGCACTTAGAAAAACGGATGTATTTTTCTCAGAAATGTTTATTTAGGACAATTCTTTTACTTGTCATTTATTCATGCAAGCAGTCATTAAATGGCTGAAGTCGGTGATACCCGTGTGGTGTGTGATTAATGTCATTGTGCTGCTCCGGCCTCCCACAGGTGTGTGTCATGTACCCAGTGTGGCGCCACGTCTGCGGGTCTGAGGTGTGAGTGGCAGAATAATTACACTCAGTGTGCCCCCTGTGCCAGCCTGGCAGTGTGCCCGCTGTGCCAGCAGGACTACAGCGAGGAGGAGATCATCCTGCAGTGCAGGCAGTGTGACAGGTGAGCCAGCGCCCGGCTCTCTTACTCTTACCTGTGTGTGTGTGTGTGTGTGTGTGTGTGTGTGTGTGTGTTTGCAACTGCTGGCCTGGCATGCATACAACGGTGTTAGCCATTTTCACAGATCCGTATGAATGGAAATTTGTTCTGACAATATTGATATCTGTATTCAAAACTTTTGCTAGATTTGTCTTGGGATGCTTTTTCAATGTATATACTTTTTACAGTTTTATCATCTGCAAGGCAAAAATAGTCTGATCACTTAGAACAGTAATTGCAAATCGCTGAAATGTGATGAGATGTAAAACTTAGATGTAAGTCTTAGGTTAATGCAAAACAAATGAAAGTATAAGCAAGAAAGTGACATTTTTATATCACTGCTACAAATATGAATGCTGTCCACTGGTTTACTCTGTCTTTCTGGACGTGCAGGTGGATGCATGCCTCGTGTCAGGGAGTCCACTCAGTGGAGGAAGTCGAGAAGATAGCAGAAAGCAGCTTTGACTGCAGTCTGTGTCAAGGCCACACCCCTCTCTCTCCTGGTAAATGCAGTCGGCGGTCTCAGAAACACTGGTTTAATATGATAGCTCTCTCTTGTACATTCATTAGTCTTTATCTGTGGTTGAAATTGTATATTTGTGTTTTCATTACACAGCGTCTGTACCGCCAACCAAATCTATTGTGGATATAATGGAGCCTGTTCTGATGCCACAGAGAATCCCAAAAGCAAGAGATCCTGGTACACTTTCTGTCATTTATCTACAATAAAATTTAGATAAGTTTGACCAAATTGTCAACCTCATGTTTCCAATGCTCGATGATGTCATCTGTTTTTGAAGCTATTTGCAGGTAAAGTGTTACATTAACATTTTAACCTTAACCATTTTACATAATGTAGGGTATGTACAACGTTAGAAACGTTCAAGTCTTTATGAATCGTCTGACGGCAGTCAGAATTAAAATTGACAGAACCTTTGCAGCGTATTTTCAAGGGTAATTGAGCTCAGCATGCAGGCACTGTTTTTAAATTTACTTGTTTTAATTCATTGAAACATTAAAGTCAAATTTAGGCAAATGTGTGAACTGAGTTAAAGAAATGTGATGCTGTAAACATGTTTATTCTAATTATAAATATACCATAATAAACAGAATAGGATTTATTCCATTAATTTCAATTAGTTTAGTATGAACCTCAGAGGATTCATAAGCCTTTGTGTTGCTCATATGTAAAAGGTTTTTTTTTTATATGCTGTCAATATATTGATAGCACCAGTCAGTGTCTGTCCAAACATACAAATCGAATTCAGTGTGTAACTAAATTCAAGTACATACAAACACCTGTAAATAATAATGGGATCTTGTTGTCAAATGAGGTTTTTCTATATTTGTTTCCTCTATTCACAGACCTTATAAGGACATACACCCAGGATGGTGTTTGTCTCACAGAGTCGGGTTTGTCTCAACTTCAGAGTCTCGCTAATGCAGCCTCTCGGCGCAGACGTTCGAAACCCAAACTCAAGCTAAAGATTATCAACCAGAACAGCGTGGCCGTACTGCAGACGCCTCCAGATCCTCAGACTGAAGCTTCCAGAGATGGGGACCTCGAGGATACCAAAAGTACCATCTGTTTCATATCTCACAGTCAAT
The DNA here is from genome assembly GCA_036877625.1 of Ambastaia sidthimunki. NCBI lineage: Eukaryota > Metazoa > Chordata > Actinopteri > Cypriniformes > Botiidae > Ambastaia > Ambastaia sidthimunki. The sequence continues at coordinate 8,763 of JAZGTK010010975.1, read as the reverse complement.
CTATATTCAGTCAAGGGGTTAGAAAATTCACTTGGTTATGTCTGAGCTGATTTATTATCTATAGTTTACATGGGCAACTGTCTGCATAAAAAACATTCTAATGCTGAAACCTTGTAACTGATCTGAGATGTTCCTCCTTTGCAATTTAACATCACATACGTCTGTAGATACAACGTTTTGGTGAATTCCAATGCACTCTCTAGGAGGAGTGTGATGAAGTTTGGAAAAAATAGCTGGAAAATGCAAATATTTCAAAATGGTCAACTTCCTGTTGGGCGGTTGTAAATTAAGCAAATTGATATGTGGAAAGAATTTGGTGGGAAGAATGTCCATACCAAAAATGTGTGAAAATTTGATTTAACTTCTGGGCAACTATGACAATAATCAGATTCAGAAATATTAGGAGGGCGTTGTGGAGTTACCCAACTGTCCTGAGGTTGAATAACCAAAAATGTTGCCAACAAAGGATAAGTTGGTTATCCCTTTTGATTTCAAATCAAACAATTTGTGTTAAGTGATGTGTGTGTAAATTTTCATAATTTTTCAGCTATCACAAACATTTTAAAACACTACGGGAAAATCTGAAAATCCCACATTCCATCCAACATGGCTAACTTCCTTTTGGGTGGAGTCAAACAAAGTCTGGTAAATGTGACTCTACATGACAAGGACAATGGTCATACCATGTCCTGTGCATATCCAATCGATTTCACCCCAACCATTGCCTTCATTTGGAGGCATTATTCAGCTCTGTGACCACTTTCAAGTCTATTCAATAATCCTCGCTCAAGGATTATTCAGTTCTAAGTTTTAAGTTAGGTTAAGTAAGTCAGTTTTAAGTGACTCACAATTCAGAAAATTCCCCTCACTATTTAGCATCGTCAGTGTCTTGACATAACATTTTTGATGTTGGGTGACAATCCCTTAAATCCCCTAGGAGGAGTATTTTAAAAAATCATGTGTGCATGTATGATATATGCATCATCTTTTTGTGCCCTGTACCAGGAGGCACTACTGAACCCCCCCAGCCCCGCCCATGTGCAAGCCTTTGCCCAGGCCTAATGGCCAACAACCCTGATGTATGTGCCAAGTTTCAAGAACTTTTGAGCTTGTTAAGGGGCCCAACATCAACAAAAACCTTTGGGGAAAAAGAATAAAAACAAACAATAATCTTAAGAAAAACAATAGGGCCCTTCGCACTTTAAAAACATGGGCCTTAAAAACATGGGTGAAAATACATTTAATGTAATAGATGAAAGTACTTCCTTTTAAGACTTCAGTTTTGAAAAATGATTTATATATTATATAGATATATTTCTTTCTGCTTTCAGAAAATTGTAAATTTTCTCAACATCATAAGATTGCCTTATCCATAAAATGTACCATGCTGTGCTATCTTACATTACAGAGCTGCCTTCAAATTGAGATTACGTGTCAGAAGTATGCCTGGAATATTCCTAAAAGCAGACAAGCTAGACAACTTAAGGGATTTTGAGGGATCTTTTGTGTAAAACATGTTAGCATGTCTCATTCTACAGTGCCTCCCCGTGCTCACATCGTTCAATGTGCGTGTGTGTTCAGCAGCAGAAGGAGAGATGGTTGATGGTGAGGGGAAATCAGACTCCAGTCCTGAAAGAGAAGCCACAGCAGAAGACGACTCTAAAGACACAGATCCCTGCAAGAAGAGAAAGAGGAAGCCCTACCGCCCAGGTCAGAGCCATAGCACTCCAGAATAAAGTTACACAGATGCCTTTAAACAAGGGCATTCTTTATTAATATGCTTGTCTTTCTCATGCATAATTGTCCGTAGCATACCAATGCCAGTTTCCATGTTTCAGTCAATACAACAACGGGCAGTGGTGTGCTGTGAGCAATTTTATGTGATAAAAGCAAACATTTTGTAAACAATTAGGCAATTACGCATAATAAAAGCAAACAATTTATTAATAATTGAATACACTCAAATGGCATTTTGTTTAGTCTACAAGTTTACAAAGCCCTAGTTTGTGTTTATTTCAATTCTGGTTATGCAAGATTGTGTTTTATACACAGCTGTTATAGAAGATCTGAAAATGCATTCTGTAGATATTAAAGGTTTTGAAATAGCTCATTGGCAGGCTTTAAGATTTGGAGTGCTTGATTATGAAAAATACTAGTCATTGATATTTAATATCTATATCAGCCAATACAGATGTGCTTTAATTAAACATTCAGCAAGGTCCATGGTTTAACTCAAATTTAGTTGATCGCTTAATAATTAGATATACCTCTGGGTTTGTGCTTTTCTTAGGTATTGGCGGGTTCATGGTCAGACAGAGAAATCGAATGGGCCCCGGCAGAACCAAACCAGCTCTGACTAGAAAGGACTCCACTGGATCTGAGAACCTGCAGGGCAAAGATGAAAGTAAGCATTATGTACACCTTCATATGGGCTATTTTTAGCCTGCATTCTCTTCATGAATTCTCTGGAAGCTTATGTTAGATCTTACAGAAATGGTTTACCCAAAAAAACAGTTGTCAGTTAATAGCCTCATGTCACCCCAAACTTGTATGACATGGAACATAAAATGAGATATTAGGCAGCTCAATATAAAAACAATATAAATGCAAAATACTTTGAAGTCAAACTCTATTTTTTTGATGTGCCAACAAAATTATACTGCATTGGTCTGTCTTAGTTTTTTTTTTAAATTTCTTTGTGAATGTTCTGCTTACCTAATTGATGTAATAATCTGCTATTAGTTGGATTAAAGTAATCAGAAATCACTGTTTATGTGGTAGTTTCTTAATGAGAGTATTAATCTGGTTAATATTGGAATATTGTTGTCCATGTAAACATAGTCACTTCATGTTTTGTCCTGACAGGCTGGGGAGACCAAGCGCCTGACACTCCTATTGATGAAAAACATCTTTTGTCTGATTTTCCTGACAATCCTGAAGTTAAAATACGGAAGCGCTACAGGAAAAAGAAGACCAAACTGGAAGAGGCTTTTCCCACTTACCTACAGGTGTGGTCAAATTTTTGAACACTTTAATCTATCTGTGTACCATGGTTTGTTTACGAAGCAATTTAGAAAGATCAGAATGAAAGATTGTGGAGTATTAGTACTAAAGCAAATCCTTAGTTTGACATTGTGCAAAGCAAACTTTTTGCTTCCTACAAAAGGCAACATTTCTAAGCAGCAAGTGTCTGTACTCATTAGCAACCATTCAACAGTTCCTGGCCTAGGGCCCCCAAAGTGTTTTTTCTTGCGTCAAACATATTTTTCAATGGTTTGCAATGGGAGTGTCGCATTTTAAAAAAGTCAGGAGCTGACAAGGCGCTGAACGTTTATCTTGTGCAGAGCATTTTTCCAGTAGCAGAGAGTTAAATAAACAGTAAAGTGTTGCACTCATCTTTGTCATTTTTGGCCCAGCTGTCCAATCACATTTCAGGAGAGGCGGGACAAACACCCCACAAACATCACAATCTACTTGTAACTGAAAAACAATGGACACGTTAATGTGCTGAAATTCCAAAAGTGTCTGTTATATATCTAATTGTCTAAGTATTCATTAAATGAACCGAGAGCTTATCTGAGTGTGACATGACTCTTTGATAATGTCATGTTTCTTCAACTGCTTGACTTCGACTTCTTGTTGGTAGTGTCAAAATGATGTATAAAAACTATGTAGGGTAATAGTTTTTATACATCATAATAGTTTACCCATGTAAGGTAAACCTTAAAGACTATTAGTAATTAGTAATCTGTCTATTAGTAATACTGCCATGATATAGTTACTTTTGCTGAACATTTAACAACAAAAGCAAAATTTCTTTTCTCCTCATTTGGACCTTGACCGATGCAAAACAAAAGATAAATTTATTTAGAACAAATTATGTTGACATTTTTTATAGCCTTAAATCAACACTTAAATAAAAGTGGTAAATGCAAAACATATATGTATAAACTGCCGATTGGATGGGACATATTCAGGCATGTGTAAAACAGCAAATGTACTTCCATCTGTCACCACAAGTTAACGTAACTATGGGAATGACGTAATTGGACGGTGAAAACTCAAGCTAATGCTAGCTGAGTCACCGCAGCACCGTTGAATCTACCCAGAAGGTTCTTCTCAGAAGAGCCGCTTCAAATAAATTATTGAAAATGGGGCTTTTAATGTCATAGCCAGGCAGGTTCTCAGGGGATGTGGGGATGTCAGGTGAGTTGAGCTGAAGTAACAGAACAGGCGAGGCCCAATACAGCAAAGTATGTCGTTTTCATGCTTGTTTCCCAAGAGCACCGCGCACGCAGCATCGTGCGTCTTATAACACATAGGGAGGCTGTGCTTGTGCAGTGAGAACATCTGAAACATGAGCTCATTTGAGAGGATATGACAACATTCACAGGCAGAGAAGTCTAACAGCATTACACAGTCTGCTCTGACAAACTCGTCAACAAACCTCAGAAGATTTTTCATTTAAAAATTATCACACTGCAGTGTGATTCAAGCTGATGTGTTTTGCTTTGTATGTTATGATGTATCCAAAAATGAATTCAAAGTGAACTGCTGTCATTTGTGGAATGAATGATCTGTGACAGTGATCTGTGCTAGTAATGTTCTGATCCAGATTCCCACCGGTATAAAAAACCTGGCAATAGCAGAGAATTTCAAAATTAGTTTTATAGACAAGATTATTATTGGCAAGATTATGGCTTCATGTATTGATTATATTCTAAAACTCATGTCAGCCTTTACTAGATGGACAAAAAGGATATAATCTATACTGTCTTTTCAGTTTAATTTCAGTTTAATTTAAAATCAAATTCATTTTAATATAGTTCATAATGTAAAAAGTCAAATGCATGGCTCACTGTAGTTTCATGTGGTCATTTTGCCATGATAAGTGCTTTGACAGATTACTCCTGCTGTTAAGTGCGTGTGAGGGGTGTTTTTCTCCAAGGCATAACGTACATTTTACTGTCATATTTCAAAGTAATGAAGGCATTTTCATTTTGCAAAACAGCCCGTTCTAACTGCGTTTTGCCGTTAAAAGTCAAATACTTAGCAGAGTGAACATGCATGTGTGTCAGTTGATAAAATAAAGCTTAAATGACTACATTGCAGGGAAAAGTAATTACAATGTCTGTAACACTGTTTCTCGTCATAGTAAATGCAAAAATGATTGATGTTTTTGCACATTTATAATATTAAAGTGCTGTGACTGTGTCTTTGCTTCCAGGAGGCGTTTTTTGGGAAAGACCTGTTGGACAAGAGCAAACAGAGTCGACAGGAAACAACGCGACTGCTGGAGGATGATCGAGACAGGAAGCAGCTTATGGCCAATCAGATAAAGCTTTCAACCAACTCTTCGCTCGGTGCCTCAGCGGTGCCGCTGCCCAGTAAAGCAGTAACTGCACGTATGTTTCTGATAGATGCTGGGACACAAGTCTGTCTCGCTGCCTTTTTAATCTTTTTATCTTTTTGTTTGTCTTTCCATTATTACGATATTACACTGCCATTTGACATTCATGTCCAGTCAAATGATTTAAATGATTTCCTTTAAAGTCAACATGAAATCAGAATTCACAGTTTTTTTTTATAACTCATGTTCCTGTGCATTATTAATCACATTTATCAAAAATGTCTGTCTGTGCCTCATAACTTAACGTGTAAGTTATGGTTACCAACAGCCAAATAGCTATTTAGACATTGCTTTAGTATCGGCAATTTAATATCGGCAATTATAGCAATTAACAATAGATTTAAAGAAGGCATACCATTGGCCTAAGTCAAGTTGGTGAGCTAGACTTTAAAAAAAAAAAACTCCTCAAAAGCCTACTTTTCATGATCCAGGCAATTCGCAGTGGAAGAAGTCCCACCCAACATTTAATTTTTGCAGTGACTATCCTGTTTCACTCAGAAATACAGGAAATGATGGTAAATGGGTTGCGAAAGCCATTTCATGTTGACTTTAAGGATAGTCTGCACAATTTAGACCAGTTAGACCCTGGTAGTTACTTTCCTCCTCATCCGTATCCACAGAGAACTCTGAGGAGCTACTGGTAGAGATGTCTGAAGAGCTGAAATCAGACTCAGAGATGCTGGGAATGTTTTCTGATAACATTGGCAAGCAGACAGAGGAGTCCGGTAGGCCATTATTACAGTCTAAACATATGAGAAATAGGGTTTCAGGTTTGCTTCCTCAATAGAGACCAGTGGCCAGTAGCAACAAACCCCTTAAAATACGTCAGATGGAATTCTGAGGGGTTTTAATTTCTTTAAGATTTTGTTGCAATTTGGCCCTGTCACGCTAAGTCAATAAACATAAAGGTTGGGAATCAATACTAAAGCTTTTTAAAGGGGCAAAAAAAATTCTAAATACACAACAGTGCAGTGCAGTATTTATTTGCCACAATAATTGTATATCAACTACAACAACCTAATTTATAGACAAAAACAGACCACAGGTGGACTTGTAGTAAATCATATCTTTTTGTTGAAATCAGCAATCATCCATACAGACTAATTAAGAGTCAATAATAAAATTGAATTATTAACTTAATAAAAACTGTTGAATTACTTTTTATATACACTATTGTCATTCCTGAGAAACTTAATTAACAGTGTTGCTGTTTTTCATTTATTTAGTTGATCCTGACACAGGCTATTTTTCAATATGCTGGTCTTAATTGTCTCTTCATTATGGATAATTTCTTTGGCATTTGCATTTATTTTACATTATTATTCTCATTCATTCCACAGTGTCCATGAATCCTCTGTGGTTTCAGAAAAGGCTTTCTCTCTCTTTTTTGCTCTCTCTCGCTCTCTCTCACACACACACACTCTCTCTCTTGTTTATTTATTTCTCCATGCTGATCCTTCATTGTGTTTGGTTTGGGTCTTTGTAGGTCTTGATTTTTGCCCTTTCCAAGTTGACTACTCTCCTTCACCATTTGGTAAGAGTCTCATGCTCATGATTTTTTTGTTGTTGTTCACTTTATCGTCTGTCCTTGCACACCTTTTGCTTGGTTTGTATGCTGACGTTTGTGTTCTCTACATTTAACTCTCGTAACTGTTTTTGGCTTGACTCCTTACCCACAGTGTGCCTTAATTCCTCTATTATGCACAAGCATATATTCAGTTTTGCTAAGTACAACATCCCAGAGCTGTCAGAACCATTTATATGATTTAACTGACTGAGTATGGTGCAGCAATTTAGCGCTGCACTAACAGGCATGTTCAAAGACTCTCCCTCTATAGCAGCACAGATATACTGTTATATAATTGCCTGGATCAATGGCCTTCTGTCTGGGCCCGCCGTCAGGGTCTCTGATTGTATTTATGAGTGAAGAATAAGTGCACTATTCCATTGAGATCTACACAAGACCTTTGTTTTATGAAAAAAACAGCCCTGCAGTTTTTGAATAATATTGTGCATTAGTATTGTGCACTTTGGAAGATGAGGCTTTATGAACTGTGGGGCCCATTAAAAGCTGCAAGTTTATTCAGTTTTGTCCCCATCAGCTAACAAGATCCATAATCTGTTCTGGTGGGGTGCCTGGCAAACCCACAACCTTTGTACACCTGTAGCTCAACTTACTTTTTCATGTCAAATAAAATGAGTAGATTTCACAGTAGGGATAGTTTTACAAAAAATGAATGTTCTGATATTATTTATTCCTCCTTTGTCATTCTGAACCTGTATGACTTTTTTCCTTTGTGGAGCACAACAATATTTAGCTAAATATTGAGCGCATTTAGAACATTTGGTGAAATATTTTAGAATACACAATTTATATGTAAATATGTGGCTTTAAATGACCTGAAATATTGTTAGCATATAGCGAGTATAGCTAATAGCAGTTTTTGTCAGTTTTGTTATGCCTTCACTGTAGAGAAAACAATATTATAGTTAATGTTATCTTACACTAAATTACAACTGATAGTGTCATTTTTCATGTCCCACAAAAGTGTTTGGAATGACATAAGAGTAAGTGAATGATGACAAATTTTACAGCTGTTCTCTGAATTCGTTTAGATCAACCATGCCCTTATTAAGTAACAACACTTAAAATAATTGATTTATTATTATAGCATCTCCACAGTGTTTAAAAGTTCAGTTCAGGGCATCTGACCACAGTGCTTTTTAAATTTAGGGTGGTGGTTACCCAGTTCATGACATTATTTGACTCTGTATAAATGATTTTGTGTATGTTCTGTATGTATATGTACAGGTCTGGATGTTGCTCCTTTAACAGAAGAGGCATCAGGATCAGGCATCTCATCTCAGGCTCATCCAGGACGAGCTCATCTGCATCAAGTGTCAGAGGAGCCACTGGATGGCATCCTGAGCCCAGAGCTGGACAAGATGGTCACAGATGGTCCGTATACACTAACCATATGTATTATGGGAAACACTGGTGCATTTCCTCCCTAAACAGCTTTATAAAATGAGTCTTTCTGTCTTTCAGAATCAATACTCAGCAGACTCTACAAAATACCAGGTGTGTTAAAAACACAAAGCAACAGCTGCCAGGCAACATGTTCATTTTGGTATATTGTAAATAACTGGAGATCTGCCTTTCTTTGTAGAGCTTGGTGGAAAGGATGTGGAAGATCTTTTCTCAGCTGTTCTGAGCCCCAGCACGAGCCAACCTCCTCAGATGCCTCAACAGATCCAAGGAACTCAAACCCTGCATGGACATCCAGGACCTGCATTACACCCCTCCCAACCCAACTCAGGTGTGTTAGGCGTATTGGAAAATGTTATAAAAA
>JAZGTK010010974.1:0-15978 GCA_036877625.1 Ambastaia sidthimunki | reverse complement strand
AAAAAACAATAACTGACATCCACAGCATGGCTGGAAATGGAGGGGACGCAGTGGGGAATGAGCCCTGGGAGTGAATTTGTGACTGGGGTTCCAGTTTAAAATGTAGAGGGTTTCCATCTTTTATACATGCATGCAATTGCCTGAAAAAAACATATAGTGGGATTTTCTGCATATGTAGTTTAGAAATATGAACTATGCCCCCAACTAGCCCCCCGCCCCACCCCCCAGTAAATCTCGGCCACTTCCACCCCTTACCCACCGTCATATACTATATATGTCATTTATAAAGTACACACGTTAACAACTGATGTTAATGATCGAACTGAATTGCTTATTTAAATAAGATTACAGAGTCAGTGTACTAGAGTACTGTTGGGTTAAGTGTACTAGCCCAGAACATTATCAAGCAGTCGAGTCATCGGTAAAGTGACGGTGTGTGAAGGACCTTTATAGGTTTGGTTCCTTCAGCCAGACATTTGCCGTGCATCTCTTCCATAGCAGTGCAGGCTTGAGAAGATTTGGCATATTTCACAAACGAAACCCCCTTCAACTCTTTGGTCTGCTTGTCTTTCACCAGCCAGATGTCCTGGATCTCGCCGAAGCGTGTGAAGTGATCTCGGATGATCTCCTCCGTGATGGATTTACTGGTGACGAGAAACAGGCGGCTGTTCGGCGGCTCGTCCAGGTAAGATGATGATCTGCTGCTGTCCTCCATAATTATAATAATGAATCAAATTTGAGATGCATTTACAAGCCAAATTCACAGATGTCCTGCGACACTAACAGAACGAAACGCTTGCTACAGCAATGCAAAAACTGCAATAATAAATGTGTGTAACGTGTGAGCTGGTAAATTCTCAGACTTCCGGCGACGCTTCTTCGTTTATAATGGCGGGCGGCGACTAACATTTACGGCGCATTTCCGCCACCTACTGCACTGAAGTGTGGTCATGAATTTTATATTTTCTTTAAAATACAGTATAATACATTTTATTATCTTTATTAAGCCCGTTTCTTAAAAAAAAACAATCCTTTATTCATTATTCACCGATCAATTCTTGAAATGTAGTAAGTTTGCCACATACTTCTCTAATTCTTCTTTGTGCTTTATTATAAATACAGCGACAAAAACATGGTCCACTGACTCTTCATGTGCTTCACAGTCACATAAACCCGATGAATGCTTTCCCAACGAAACATTGTTTTATTTAACTCAGTATGTTATATATACAATTTTATTTTTCTACCCTTTTTTTGTTATATAGATCAGGGGTTCCCAAACTTTTTAATTCCAGGACCCACCCAGAAAAGTACAATCAATCTCAAGACCCACAAGAATAAATATATATTTTTTATATTTTTATATTTGAAATAGAGCTGCAGTAGCAGAAGGCGTCTCTTAAGAGTCGTTTGCTCGTAAATTTAGCTGCAGTCGAGTGAGTTTGTGCTTTTATCATTGTGCCGGTTTGAAACTCCTGATACAATCCTTGATGGCAGACGTTCATGAAACTATTTTGTATTATTGCTTTATCTGTAGTGTCTGAAACTGCTTCACTGTTCACTATGAAGAGAATGACATTTGACTGCAGTATAGAGGAAGGGAATCAAAATGATTGAGCGATTTCGGACAGTGACGTAATGACGTAAATTCGGACACTGACGTAAAACGCGGACATTTCGTCACAAACATTACATCTATCCTCTGTATCCTGTGTAAACACCTATATAAGTTTAGCAATTTTTTAAATTACTTTTGTTTGCCAAATTTGTTACATTTATTGTATTTCTTGATAATGGAGAGAATAAAACAACTGTTTGCCATGTTTATTCGCTACATTTAATCAATTTATTATTAATAAATAATAAATATTATTATTTTAAAATAAAACGAATAAAAGCAGTATATTTTTGTCAATTGTATCTAAGGTTTATTTAAAAATTAGAAAAAAAAACTGTCAACAAGAGCAAAAAACAGTTTATGAACATTGTTGGGGGTGTTAATAGTGTCCTGTGTTTGCAGTCAGGAGGCTATTAGCATTACAATATGAAGCGGAAACAGTGAAGGAATGTTTCTCAGTTACAGTAACGCAAAGAACGACTTTAAAGAAAGTTTAAACTCCTGGAGGACACAGTCCGATTATTCTGCAGATGGTACAACAGAGAACTTATAAAGCCTTCTTTCAGTTCATCATTATGCATCATTTTTAAAATCATAGGTTCTATTAATAACATTTACAATTACATGTACATTAGGGTAGTGACACAGTATAAGATTTAATTTTTTCTGTTGGGTTTTATAAAAATAAAGCTATAATTTGGCAAAAAATACAACCCTGACATTAACATAGAATTAAAGCTGTTGCATTATATCATGCTGACCCAACAACCAGCAGGCTGACAAGTGCAACAAATTGGTTTCAAAACATATCAATCAGTGGCGGCCGGTCAATAGGGGGCGCTGGTCGCCGCCCCCCTGAAGTTAGTCTCCTTTATACTAACTGTAAAATACTATGATTAAATGATTTTATTCTGTTAATATTTGCGATATATATTTAACTTATTGTTTACATGAGAATGTATTGTTTACTTAATGAAATGGGAGCAATTGCTTGGATCATAAATCTGAAAGATTTCTGTTTATTCTCATGATGCTTTGCCATTCCTGCAAAGATGTGTCGAGTTTACAGCAGTTAACTTCTGTTTATGTGAATGAGTTTATGTTAATAAGTTTAAACAATAACACCTAAAGGAAAACGCTCATGTGATAATATCAAAGCACAACAAAAATATGAAGTCATTCAGACAGCAAGTCTGTCCGTTTGCTATGAAACGTGCATTAGCATCAGCTGCTGTTAAGTGATTTACACAGTGGTCAGGATACATTTATTGTACCAGTGTTTCCTGGGATTCAAACCCATGCTCTAATAATTCAGCAAAACAATTTATTTAAAAATAAATTGTGAACATTTAAAAATGGTAAAAAACTTAAATTTACAGAATCAAAAGCCTTCTTTTTAACCTTCTTCATATTGACATTTTGTCAACTGCTATATTGTATTTCTAGGCACAATGTTTATCAGCCTGTATTAATTTTTTCATAATGTTGGTGCCACCAGTATATTTCACACTTAACTCGCCACGGTAATCACTACATCTATTGTGGCTTATTGTTTTATTCTAGAGCTTCATTCTAACCGTTTTTAACTACTGATAGGTGAATGATTTGTAGGTGTAGTTGTCTTGTTTACTGCAGTATTTGTGTGCACTGCAGACTGCACGATAGATGTGGTGGTGATTTAGGCAGCCGTTCTTAAGCTCATACTGCCGCCGTGTGGTGTTACAGTGAACTGCAGGTGCTGATGGAAATGTCATTCACAGGAACAGACAGTCTTTTATTTTGAGCTGGTCAATAAAGGTAAATACAACTGGAATGTGAAGGAACACAGAGACATGTGCAGGTCAGTCAGTTACACACTCACACACGTTTACATAAGATAGTGTTTAGGGGATATTAACACACTCACACACACTTGTGAACTCCTGTCAGGTTGATGTTGATGACAGCGTGTGATCTGGGTGCTGTCACTAAACCCTGGGAGATATCTGGCAAGGTAGTCACTCTTACCCACAATGCAGCACAGCAGAGTCTGGAGAAGGTTGTTGAGTCAGAGTGTTGCAGGGGTTGAGTTGTGCTCTCTGGACTCTCACAGGTTGCAGAACTGGTGACGAGTGAGTTTTTGAGCAGGGAGACAGAGAGCGATCAGAACTGAAACTGGCTCCCTCTGTACGATTAACCCTTTCAAATCCACTGGACACACCATCAGAAACGTACAAAATGACGTATTGATGGCATATTGATCAGCTGACTCTGAGTCAGTCTTTGGTAGGCTGACTCGTCTCAGTCAACAGTTCACAGCAATGATTTAAAATGGAAATCTGTAGGACAAGACATTCCAGAGGGTCTTAAAGCAGAAATATGAAGCTTGAATCTATGTTAAAGGTCTAAAACTTTTCTTCTGTACAGAAATGTGCTGTTTTAAGTCATTCTTTGGACAGATTTTATTGTGTAAAAGCTGGTTGTATTGCAAACAGAACTCTACACATTTAACTGGTGTAAAGTATCCACACAGGATCAATGCAGAGACTACAGACTGTTAGAAACATAAAGATGCACACGACCAGTAACTCAGATGCAATTTCACTGTGAGACGCGTAACAGTAGCAGAATTATTTGACATGGTACAATCCAGTTATTAAAAAAACAGATTGTGTCAGTCTTTAGCTCTTTAGTCTATGTGTGTGTGTGTTTGCGTGTTATATTTATATCTGTTCAATGTCTGTTAAATTGTCTTTAGGGTTTTTCTTTTCACACACATTCAACAGTAAATCTACAATCATCTGCTGTCATTGTATGTGTTAAGATGGTAAATGTCGTGAGGACACAGACTCTGTGAAAATGTTATTGCTCAGCTGTTGCTCCATCACAGCTCAGGGCACTTCTGATAGAGATCTCAGTTTTATTTGTTTAAGTATCAACCTCAGCTGATCTTTCTAAATAGCAATGATAAACTTAAATAGCAATGAGATCAGTGTTGACGTACAGAACAGTAAGATTAGAGCTATAAAATAAATCTGATTAGCATTTGGCCTTGTAAAAATGTCGAGAAATATTTGAGTACATTTGAGTTTGTAATAAATAAATAGGACACAACACAAAAAACATGTTTCCAATGTGCTTCAGTTGGCACACTGCATTAGAAATCATCTTAATTTTATTAGAAGTTTTGGTTTGGGATTTGTGCAGATCAATGCTGAAATGCACATCTGAATAAATCTCAGCTATCTATTGCTGAAAGCAGAGTGCATTGACCTGTTTATATTTTGACAGGATTACATGAACTAGCTTCTCACAAACCTTCATTTAAGATTAATTACAAACTTTTTCTCTGTATTTTGAGCCAAGATCTGACACCAGACGCACGCGCACACACACACACACACACACACACACACACACACACACACACAGACACACACGCACACACAGCAAAGTTTGAGAGAGGAGGAGTGAATCCACCAAATTATCATATTAAGGATGGCTGAAATCGTGGTAACCATAGCAACATTTTGGTCTTTTACAGCTATAAGTTAGAAACTGTGTAACTCATTTGGTGTGTACTGGTAAACATTAGCAAAACCCTAGTTTAGAGCATTATTGTTTTATGGTATTGGATTTGTGGCAGGCATTAAACTATGTAATAAGTATACAGCAAGGCAGAACAGCTATCAAAATAAGTTATCTGTTAGAAATGTTACATAATAAACTGCTCTTTTATTTACTTTCTTTCTCCCCAGACTTTTGCTAAATTAAATCTGAAACTACAGCAGATGGTTGATTGATCAAAGCCAACTGTGCAAACTGGGAGGAGCTTCACCACAAGCACCAGCACACCCAGGAAACAACCAATCCCTGCAGTCTGTGACAGAGATGGACAGGACGAGTATGCCACATTTTTCCAAATGCTTCTCTCTGACCGTAGTGTTGCATACAGAAGAGATCTTCAATCTTTGCTGTTCAGTTCAGATGAGACTCTGCACAAATGCTAGCAATGACTCGTTTATGTACAGAAATCTTAAAGACATCTTAATGCCCAGGGAGCTAATAGGCTATTTTTAGGCTAGCATGCGAGCACAAAGATTCTACCATATGATTGGTTGGTTGTTTTGTTAACTACTTTCACCAGGGACACTTTAAGGAGAATTGTCAGTGCTTTAATGGTTTTATAGTCTAATTTTCCCTTTGTAGTTTGATTGCATTGGTAACAGAACACATTCTAAGAACTGGAGTTCTATTTTGTACTGTATGTATTTCATTTGAGTAACAGACTAATGCAGAATTTGCACAATGTTCACACTGGGTAGATATCATTAAAACTGCTTGTTTTTTGGTCATTTATAACTCTGAGCTACTGTGAGAGATCAGTCACAGATCTGAGGACTCGTAGACCAATTAGATTTGTGTTTTAACAATTTTCCTGGATTGAAGGTTAATTTAAATTGAATAACTTTATTGTCATTGAGCAGGCACAACAAAATTGCAAGCAACATTTTGTGACTATCATAGTATTTTGTGAAGTTCAGCCCTTTTGGCTGTTATTTGCTGTTTTAGAGATGATTCATGATTTCAGAGGCTGTTTTATGCACTCTGGGACATATGGTCCACTACTCTTCAGTGGATGCTGGTCACCCAAGAGTAAACCAAACTAAAAAACTAAAAGTCAAAGTCAGTTAATATCCAGACATAAGCTTGAGCATTTACTTACATCTAAGATTTAATTTATATTCATTTATTATAGCCACAGTTTAAACTTTCTTTCCTGTTTTGTTATTTATTTTAAACTTGCCTGCACTGATAATTGGTATTGTTTGAAAGCTAAGGGCACAAGCTCTTTGGAAATGAGCAAAGAAGAAATGGCAACTGATAAAGGACATTTAATTGCATGTAGAAGTCTGCCTTAAACAATATCATGTCTGTTCATTATTACCTCACAAAGACAGTTTTACATTGCAGTGTCACATTATTTAGAATGTTTTCTATTAACCAGCAGAAATCATTCTGAATACTATTATTATCACCATTGTTTAGACATTATGTAAGTGGTGAGGCTGTTTTATATTTCTGGGTTAACTCTCCTGCGGTCTGCCACTGAATTTTTGAAGCATGATTTCTGGTAGTGTCAGAAAATAAAAATAAGTGTTGCATTTTAAGCCTGGTCTATAATTACTTACATGTAAAACCATAACAATGTATTTCATCATGCCTACATTGCAAAACTATATATATATATACACACATCTGTACATCTTACTGAATGTGCAGGGACAGCTAATTTAATTCAGTTGAACTTTACCTTTGGTAGTAAATTTAGTTTTCCCACAAACATTAGACATCAAGCATTAAGTGAGGGAAGCCCTGCACGAGCACCACAGACCCCATTAAAAAGCCCCAGCCAGTGAGCATGAAGGAGGAAGTGTTCACTGTCACTTCCTGTTTATTTCATAGCAGCACAAAGCAGCTGCTTCTGATTGGATAGTTTGAATGAACACAGTATGAAGCATTTACATAAAAGTCTACATCTTTAAACAATAAATCAGACAATAAAGTAATGATATTAATGTTATTTAATATTAAAGACAATAAGTTAATTTGTTTTCATGACAAATTACACAAAATGTTCTAACATGTTAATTTATTGCAGACAGCTTTGACAAAATGTACTCCAATATAAAAACCCAACCGAGAAATCTTAGAAAAGACAAAGACCATCGATACATATTTTATGTTTGTAACTGTTGTGGTAGTGAAATGTTTGCTCATGATGAAAGCATTCAGGAAACAGAGAAAGCAGACCACCTCCTCTGGACCCTTCATTTTGCTTTTCAGTAAGAGAAATGGCTCACTAACACACAGTACACTGATGCGCTCATAACACAAAAGCTCTTCTGACACTTTATAAATGCTTTATAAATGCTCTGTTCATCATCAGTGCCCCGTCTGACAGGACTGAGGGGAGGGGCTTTTGTTTAGACATATTTTGTGCCATCCTAGTAAAGCAAGACTTTCAAGCTCTGTTAAATGGAATACACGCTGTGACATTTACAGATAGTAACACAAAACTAATCAATTAAACCACATTATTCTATTTTTCCTTTTAACCATCTGGCAGGAGAATACAGAGCCGGGTTAATGTGAACTTGACTCTAGTTTGAAAGGATAGTTCACTCACAAACACTCATCATTTATTGACCCTCAATTGAAACCTGTCTGGCTTTCTGTCTCCTGTGGAATACGTCTGAATAATGTTTTTGACATGACTCACTACACTAGATTTCAGGTCTTCTGAAGCCAAAGTGTTACATTTTTTAGACCCATACAGTCTCTTTCACATTATAGCAGAAATGTTTTCTGTACACCAACTCAAATATCACTATTAGCCTTTAAACATGAACTGTACGACTTCATAACTGATACATCTGAAGTGTTTTACAAACATTGCAGAGCATGACAGCTCTGCTCAACACATCCTCCAAAACATCATCTCTGTGTTCAACAGAAGAACGTCATCAGGTGAATAAATGAGGAAAGAGATTCAAACACACCAGGCCACTGTTTGATATTTATGAAGGAACAAGTGTAATGAGCACAAGCTCTGATGCATTCTGGGAAATAAACACCATCAGATGCACCAAAGTGAAAAACGGCTAACAGCTAAATCTCACACTCATTTCTACTTAAAGATAAATGGAAACAATTGTAAAGATGTAACAGTCACAGATAATGTTTTAGATCTCAAATCTCTGGCTTTTTGCATGTTGTTTTAAAAAAATACAATTTATCATAATGAATCTTCAATGATGTGCACTCATGTTTATATACAGGATGTATGTGTGTGAGGAACCCCCGGAAAAAAATGACATGCAGATCACTCATAACCAAACCAAACCAAACAATCTTCTCAAAACCAATCTCTCAATTCAAACGCTGTCAGGAACATGACTGCAGAACACACACATCAGAGCTCTCACAGACAAAACACCAACAGACCTTGATCAATATAGGTCATATTTCACCCCAAAATCCCCCTATAAGGTGTATGTATACAGAGTGTGTGTGTGTATATACAGTATATATATATACTGCCACATATAGTCAGTACCAGTCAGAAGTTTAGAAACACTTACTCATACTTTAAAATTTATTTTTGAATAATACTAAATTGAGTAATAGTAAATAATAAAAAAAAACATTAACATATATATATAACTTGGGAATTATGTTATTATGAGTAAAAATCATAAAATATAATTTAAATTACACTAGGCTATATTTTAGCATCTTTAATGTCTACAATGATTTTTGGGCAGTATAATGTCCATGACCATCTCATTACAATAATAATAAAAAATATTACCCTTAATCATCTTGATTTCAAATATACTTAATCCTCAATACTTTAGAGTGAATTAAGACTTAGACTGTTTTCTTATATTTTTACTCTTTACCCACATAACATGAAACAAGGAAATCACCTCAGGCTGACAAATGGAAAAGGCAAAAACACAGTAAAGAAGAGAGGAAACATTTACAATCACTGAAAGTCAGGCAGACAGATACACAGAGAGAGACAGACACACGGACAGACAGACAGAAGGCACACTGCTTTAAAAGCAGTCAGTCACTGTACTAGTCAGTGTCCGTCACAATGTACTAAATGCAACCACAGTGCCCAGAAGCATCCAGACCTTACAGTAATAAAACCTGCTAAATCAAATGACCAATAGGAAGACAAGAGACAAATGTTGTCACATGGCCATGATGAGGCCACTATATGATGTCAAACTGATATTTACATTTAGGCATTTAGCAGACGCTTTTATCCAAAGCCACTTACAGTGTGAGGAGAACATGGAAGCGAAGTCTATCTGATATGACAGACGTCCGAGTCCTGCCACTTCACTGAGGTGAGGTCAAAGGTTAAGTGACAAGAACACAAGATGATAGTATTAATGGGAAACAACGGACTGATTAATCAAAGTACTGTGCACACACAAGAATGATGAAATATGACGTTTAAATCAAATGTGACTTCATGATCATAGAAAAAACATGAAAACAGTTTCATTGAATTACAACAGGTTTCTGTTCCCAAAAATGTTCTGAGGATCCACAAACTCCTTCACCGACTTTAGCATGCCGAGACCCACGCTGGACACACTCTCCCTCATCCATTCCTTCCGGAGTTTTCCCACTGAGAGAGAGAGAGAGCAGGAAGTGAATGGTCTGGTGTGTGTGCGGCTGTAAGCAGTGGATGATGAATGTTGTGGGGGCTGAAACACTGAGATGTTTTGCATGAGGTGATTAATGGAGAGAAAGTGACTACTGGACTCATTAGGGCCTGTCTGCTTTCTGCTCTGCTCGCTTTCTAAGTAGATCCTTCCCTGGTCTGTCTGTCTGTCTGTGTCTGACTGTGTGTCTGTCTGTGTGTGTGTGTCCATCCTGTTCAGACTATCCTCTCAGCAGCCTCAGTATCAACTACATCATCTCTCTACAGAATAATTACCAAGTGTTAAGGAGTTCAACCAAAAATTCTCCATTTACTCACTCTAATGTCGTGCTAGGTGTATATGACTTCAGTCTTTCAGCCAGACACAGTAAGAGATGTATTAAATGATGATGGCTTTTCCCAGCTTTGTAATGGCACTGAATATTGAATGAGATTTTAAAGTTTAAATATGACAGCATGTCATAGAATCTCGTTGCTTTGTGCAGCGTTTTTCACCACAATGCATATGACGCAAGAAACAATAAGATTTCAAATGATTGATATGCCAACATGTTTAGTGATGATGTTTGTGTACATGAATATGTTTGTGTACATTAATATGTGATGTATATATCCATTAATAAGCTCAAAATATTGTTTTCTTTTACAAATGTATCATTTACCTTATCATTTGAGACATTTATCAACCCCCTGGAGTCTCACTGGAATGGACAGATGCATTTTTGGAAATTCAAAAACTTTGAATAATTTCCAAAGTTAAAATAATTATTCAGTGCAATTACAAAGCTGGGAGGAGCCAGAATATTATTTAATACAACTCCAGCTGTGTTCAGCTGAAGAAAGGGCACAATGGGGGCTGTTGTGGTCTACACAACAGTAGGTTGCTGGTTTGATTCCAGCCGGCAGGTAGCAACTGAAGTGCACTTGAGCAAGACACCAAACCCCCGATTGCTCCCCGGCACTGCAGTGATAGCTGCCCACTGCTCCAGTGTGTGTTCATGACTTGCAGTGTGTGTTCACTCCTCACCGGTGATGGTTAAATGCAGAGGTCACATTTCAGGTATGGGTCACCATAACTGACAAATACATGTCACTTTCATATAAGGGTGAGTAAATTATGCAAGAATATTCATTTTAAAGTGAACTATTCCTTAAACTTTTTCAAAACCGCAGGCAAACACAACATGTATATATGCGTCATCTGAACTTATTAGACACTCATAACTGGATGAACGTCATGCTCTTGTCTGGGAAAACTTGCCAGTACTGACAGGGTGTTGTGGGTAATTGCTTTTGTGAACATGTTCTGGTGGTTGCTAGGGTCAAATCGCAAGTCTTCATGAAATTTTTAGTCTGTAGATTTGGCTCTGGTGACTCCTGTAATGCAAGACATTTATTTTTTAAATATTCTAGACATTCATTATCTACCAGGCGTGATTATGCAGGTCCGATTGTTTGTATCTGTCTATAACGTTCTTAAGGTGTGCTGGGCTCATATCACTAACAGTGTGAGACAAGTCATTCAGTTTAGAAATAATTCCTACACCGCAGTATAAGCAACATTACTTTAGAAGAATCATTTCTAGAAGGTTTTATTTGTCCTTAAAATGAAACGTCCGAACAAGCTTTAAATACTACATCATCCTATTTATTTAAATAATGAAAACATTCTAAGTGTTTGGTTATTCTGATGTTGGCCAGCACATCTTTAGTGAAATCAGCCATATGTAGACGCTGTCCTTATTTTCCTATTGCTCTATTCCGTCTCTCGCTCACACACTTAATCACTTAATATGATTGATAAGCCAGCACACCGCATTTTGTCACGTAATTCGATGGTTTGAGAAGTGGGTCGGGTTTATGGAAAGGGCAGCTTGCTTTTGGCAACACCCCAACCCGGCGTTCTCTCACACATATGCAAATAATTCTTGCGGCAACAGAGCCAGTCAAAGCGTACATGACCGGCCAATCAGCAGTGAGGTGCATCAGCCCCTCCCCTGAGCCCGGCAGAGAGAAACAGAAGGTGGCGTGACTGCATCATTGCCTCCATCACGGAGATAATTTACACATCTATCATCTCTCCATCAGCCCACATTCTCGCTCTTTTTCATCACAGAACTGTCACTATTCCTCCTATTCAAGCATACAGCCGAGACATGCAAACACTGCAGCTGAACAAAACAAACCTGTAGTGTGAAAGTCTGATGATGACCAAATAAAGCGAGAGTTTGACTCTGTGTGTGTTTTAGGTTGATGCACTCAGACTCTATTGTCCCGGCTTCCTCCGGTCTTCATCAGCATGTCGTCTGCTGTTAAACTATTCTCAGGCATGTGTTCACACACGCTGTGCTCTGAGACTTTGTTTCAAAGCCACACGCATTAGCTCATTAGCTCATAGTGTCTGCACAAGTCTTTGGGTGCCAAACAAACAAACCTCCTGCTGCATAGTGCAACAAGAACTGTAATCATTTGGGTCGTAGCATCAAAAAACACTTTTAAACTATTGTGTCTGGACAAATGTGAAAACCTTAAATCACTCTGTGTGCTGAGCAGCAGGGCAAGACACAATATGGTTCAGTTTAAAGTTTCACATTTTTACAGTTACACATTCATTTTGGGTCTGAAGACAGGTGACCTTTCTAAGCTTCAGAAAAATTGATTTACAAAACCATTTAAAAGTACGACACTTTCATAAACCCCAAACTGCTTGTTATATTCCACACGCTCCTTCAGTACCTTAATATCTTTGCTAGCGTTCTCTCTGTAAACACTAAAGCATGTTTGTGCTCTGTCATTCTCTGCCTTCAACAGAAGCTACTTCAGCCATTTCCTGAAACCAAATCTTGTTCTTTACAGTACAAAGGACATTTTGTGTTTAGTTTGTTTAGATGTTTGTGAATGTGACAAATGTGTAACAAAGTGTGTGTGTTTAAAGTGAGAGGTGGTCTGGCAACTGTATTCAGGGCTCTGACTGATGGTAAACAAGGTTAGTAAAGTGTGTTTCTCTCCTGTGCACTCACGCCTCACCAGCTCAGACTACATCTGTTTTTCCTGATACACACACTCTTCATTTGTCATACCATGATTGTGTGTGTAGACATAAGGGCCTGCCAGCAGCCAGATAGTACCATAGTACTGTCATTAATCACAATTACAGAGAACCCCCCCAACACATGCACACACAGGCGCACACACAGACGCACGAGCACAGACGCACGAGCACAGACGCACGAGCACAGACGCACGAGCACAGACGCACGAGCACAGACGCACGAGCACAGACGCACGAGCACAGACGCACAAGCACAGACGCACAAGCACAGATGCACAAGCACAGATGCACAAGCACACTTTCTGCTCTGTACTAATGTGAAAACTTGTTTTACATAGTGCTCAAGAAAGTTTGTAAATATCAGGTCATCATTAAAACAATCAGAAAAAAACTGGTAATGTTTAGCTAGCAGCAGGCGGATGGTAATGTAGATAACCATCCAGTAGAAACCTAATAAACCAGGACGAACTACTGACCCAAACTCAAGCTCAGCTTACTGTCTGGAAAACTAGGTTTGCAGGTCTAGAGGCACAGTGTAGATGTTTGGATCTATCAAACTCAGTGATAACTGAGTATAAGCATTTATTTGCTCTGCTATGTAAAATTCACCTCCATGGTGGTGAGACAAACTTCCTCCGTTGGCTAGAATCTCATCTCTGGCTGCATGCTAAACAAAACAAAAAACACGTTATTAACATCCACTTATATTAAGAATAACCAAAGAGACCAAAGTTAGAACTTTAAGGCCCAGAAAATTAAATTGTAAAACTGATGCTTTTCAAATACAGAATTTGTGCTGATTTAAAAAAGAACAAATCTTTCTGTACCTCCACTTGTTGGTAGATGTGAACTGGATCACTCAGACCTCGATAATTAAAGGCAAAATAGAAATACACACAAGCTCCTGCATCATACGTCTGTGTCACTCTGCAACAAAACACAATTTCAATCAAGTTACGCTGATGCCATTTGATGAAAACAACACAGTAAGATTCTGACCAGGTTTTTGTTTTTGATCTTATTTTTTCTGTTTGTGTAGACAGCCTGTTTTCCCAGGTCCACAATAAAATTCAATAACTGACAATCAAAGCATCTTTTTTGCACATTCTTGGCACCTAAAATATCTTGGTTACGCATGTAACCTGCATTCCCTGATGAAGGGAATGAGACATTGTGTTGATGTAGTGACACAAGGGGTTTAACCTTGAGAGACCGATCGCTCTGTTTTTTATAAAAAGAAGGCAATGAAAATTGGCCTTAAAAATAAGTGCCAATAGGAATTTGCAAGTGGAAATGCATGTCAATCTCCACTCAGCATATCAAGGTATAGGAGGCAGATGGCATGCACCACTCATTCAGATGTGTTGAGGGGCAGAGACAGACTCGGCTGTCAGTTCAGTGTTGTGGTAACAGGGACACAACGTCTCCTTCCCTCCACCAGGGAACAGGGTTACAGATGAACATGAACATGTCAGAGTTCTGCAGCTCTTCAGAAGATCAGATGCAGATGTTACTGGAGGAAGACAGACACCCGTCAGCTGCTGCTACATTCAGTTTTAACACCCTCAAAAAAACAAAACAAACCACTGCCTTGATCCAATGCAAAGACACTCCATATTCACACACACCTAGTTTTCATTCTTCTCATTGCAACCCATAATTTAATGTTAAAAATTCTAATTTAATATATACATAATAGGTTATTACTTTTAACACCACACATCACTACTGCCTGTTTTTACTTAAACCTGAACTTTTTTATCAATACTTGTTTATTTTTTATGTATAATGCGTTGGAAATATTGTATGTAAAACAATAGATGCAATACATGCCAGTCTTAACATTATTATTATTAAGAGAGAGAGAGAGAGAGAGAGAGACAGACATTGACCTGCATTCCATCCAGACCAGCTTTTATGACCCTTGACATTGAGAAAGTTACGGGCTGTGAGTTTGTTATGTGATTTAGTCGAGGTTAAACTGCAACATCAGTCACAGTCAGAAGCACAAGACAAAAAACAAATGTCAGACAGGCACACTTCAGAGCTGCCCTCTCTCTCTCTCTCCTCTGCTGAAAGAGAGATACCAGCAAACACAGGGTTCAACACTTATCTTAAACTACATATTTTCAAACAACATTGTTTGACGTTGCAAAACTCGCCACCATAATGTGATTGTTCTGAGTGATTGCCAGGGTGTTGCTGTGCCATTGCCATGACGTTCTGTCTGGTTGCTAGGGCATTACTAGGTGTTTGCACTCCCCCACCCCCAAACCTCTGCATGTGTGTGCATACCTGCATGTGGACAGCGGGGGGAACTGTACTCCTCTCTCCTTACATTCCCTCACAATTCTCTCCTTTACGTTCCTGCACAAGTCCAAAGCCCTGGACAAAAGCAGAAGACCAGAAGATCAACAGTGAGGAGCCTAAGGTGCAGTGTGTGTCACTGTATTCATCTCAGCCATAGTGAAGCTGTAATACAACCTCATCTGTGTTCCTAAGAGCACCAAGTAACACCTTAACATTAAGATGAAGTTTGTGTGTGTTCAGGTTCTTCACTTTGTGGTCTTGTGACCTTCCCACCTCCACTAAAGCACAGATGGAGAAAACAAGCCCAGGAGCAAGCTTGAGTGAGAAGAGAAACCATCTCACCTGTCCCACGGCACAGACGTCTCAAACGATTCTCCGATCACATAGTAATCCATCCCCAAATCCTGCACACAGATCACTCATTGTGATGGGACAAAACACTTCAGCAACATCAAACGAGATCATCTCACGACACCTCAGACGACTTCATATTCAGATTTCTAACACTAACCCATCTCAATACCTTATACTGTAAATATAACTACATGTACATCAATGATGATTTATCTGAAGATCAGATTAGCCACAGTGGAAATAGTTTTGGGGAAATTGTGTGTAAAATAGATGTTTACTCAGTGTCCATTTGTGTACAATCATATACAGTACAGACCAAAAGTTTGGACACACCTTCTCATTCAAAGAGTTTTCTTTATTTTCATGACTGTGAAAATTGTAGATTCACACTGAAGGCATCAAAACTATGAATTAACA
>JAZGTK010010973.1:0-15978 GCA_036877625.1 Ambastaia sidthimunki | reverse complement strand
GTTTTTTCTTTTGTTGTTGTTGACAATGATGAATAATGCCACATTACCGCAATATTTACACTGGTGTTTTGGTGGAAACTGAGGTAACCGTGGCTATTTTTAAAGGGCTATTAGTCAAAACCAGAACTACATCACCCTTGACCTTCTTTTAATTTTTATTTGGCAGGTTAATAAAAATAATTTATAATGAACATGATTTAACATGATAGTCAGTGCTAGTCAGGAAACCCAGTTAACATAACCTCACGTGACACTTAACCATCAGATAACATCTGTAAGATATGTAAGATTGATCAGTATGGTGTCCTTGATTGGTGTACAAGATGGCATAATCAGCTACTATATGATATTTACCTTGTAGACTTTTCCAAAGGCTCCATCCCCAAGTTCACCCACGATCTCCCACACCTCCTCGGGATTGACGTCTCTGTGAACGTGCTCATACTGTTTCTTCTTCTTCTCCGTGCCCAGCTTAAATATTTTCCGAAAATTGAAAAAAGACATCTTCTAAACGCAATCCGGATGTTTATCGTTGTAAATTCTTAACACACCATGGACTGTTAATACAGCGATAAACTAATAGACTAAACCCTTGGTGGAATTGGCTAATGAGCTAGCTGTGGATTATCAATCCCCAGCTAACTCATTTAACTCTACAGTTACAGACACTTCCAATTAATCCTGTTGGCGATGCTCTGGCTAATTATTAGTTTTAGAGAGTGTTAAAGATCAGCCCTTATGTGACATTTAGCACACCCATAACTGTCCAGAAAATAATCTTCTAGGCGACTCCTTCCACCATACAAGGATGTAAAAGTAACTGTCCACTTTCTCGGCTAGCTTCACGGCGGCTACATGTGTGCGCGACCGTTTTTATATAGCTCGTCGCTTTGAAAAATATTACCTCGCAACCAAACTAACCTCACGCATTAAAACATGTCGTTTAAAAAATGTACTGTACAATAAAATCCATGAAGGTGACGGGTACGTAGCTAGCACACGGTAAAAACACGGAGCGGATGCTGATGGCCAAACTCTTGCTTAAGCTCCGTCTACCCCTCGCAGAAGGGGTGTGTGTTACAGCTTAGCCAACCATAACCGTTTCGATCAAACCAGATAAGACAAATTACTAATCATCAGCAGGCTAGTCAACACTAATCGTGGTGTTAAGGTAAATGTCTCTCGTGACTACAACTTCTCGAGGATGTTGCAGAAGGAATCAAAGCGCGTACGTTTGCATATACAAGGCGCGTGCCTGTGGTGGAAGTGCTGGCGCATGCGCAGTTGCGGCCCTGTCTGGGCTAAATGCATTGCTGTAGACATCAGTGTCTAACGTTTAGGTCCGGATTTTTTTGGTAGACAATTTAAAAAAAAAAAAAAGGTGTAAACGCTCAAAATTATGCTTCAAGAAACTGTTACATTACATCCTTTGTTGCAGTAATTCCTGAGCAAAATGATATACGTGTATTGAATATCTAATCATAGTGTGACATCTACTGGGAAAAGAGAGTTAATGCAGTTTAACACCTGGCTATGTCACTCATACAAGGCTACTTCTACCAAAAGCTTATCCCGGAATATGGCGTGTGTAGATTCTGATCGAGTAGACATTTTATATAAAACTCCCTCTATTCAACATCGCTACATTAGAATTATAAGGCTCTATCTGACATTTCTGTCAAAATTGAGTTATTGACATATTCTTAATCTAATATAACATTTTTTATTTTAAAAAATGCATTTTGGGTGTTTCATTTGAAAAACAAAAAAGTTCAATCAGTTTTGGTATATACAAACTTTAAACCTTAATATCTCAAAACTGGTCAAAACGCAGACAGAACCTTATAATTCTAAGGTAGCGAGCTCGAGGATATATTACATAGAGGTAAACTGTTCTGTAATCATAATTATAAGGTTTATGATTACAGTTTTTGTTTCTTGGGGACATATAATAATAATAATAACACTCCAAATTTTAACCATCATAACCCTAGCTTGAATGGTGTTATAAATAGTATAAATACATATGGTATACAAACAAAGGTATAAATACAGACAAATGATTCATTGTTATTGCCATTGCTTGAAGTGCCTTTTTTCACCAGCTAAAGTAATAGTACCATAAGATTAAGCCGCTCGGCTGCCCTGGTCTTAGCTTACTTAATGCTATATTGCAATCACTCTCTGGTAGATGCGATTCTGAAAGTGAAGGAGAGAAGATTTTTTAATCAAATTAATTTAAAAAGTCAGAGTCAAAGTAACTTTAGGTCTGCCTCTGTTTCACATAAAGCATAACAAAAATCTTAAATAAACTAAAACCAACAGTTCAATTCGTAAATCTGTCATTTAACAACTAATAAATTATTAAACACAAATTATTCAACAATATTTGTATCATTAACATTTTCTGTCACTTTAACAATAATTACTCCTCATTATGTAGCCATATGACTCTTAAATGTATTTGAGTTTGTATCACATTGTCATTAAATACTTCTTGAACTGAACTGAGGTATTTCAAACTATGCAAATATGATTAAACAAAGCTGATGCATAGCACACACTGTTTCCTTTCAATTCCCAGTACAATTGTCATTTAGTGTCCCGTTCTCTCGTCATCCCATGAATCATTTATAAGCGTCACTTGCGGAACAGACCACAATGTTCTACAATTGAAATAGAAGCAGGGGCTAGAGTAACACTTATCATGACACAGGGCTCTAAAATTAGGCGGGATTAGCAGCCTAGGATTCAGAAAAAAAATAATGTAAACAATAAATACTCAAAACGGTGGCTAAAAGGTTTTCATTCTATTATCCAGACTAACTGCAGTAACGTTACTGTTTTCGTCTCTGGTTAGGACGGAGTAATCAGTCTGTATGTTGTGATGGATTTCTATTCGTGTGGTATTTACCTATCAATGGAATCTATAGAGTCAAACTGTTTTGTTTGTAGCATGCAAATATCTCCATCAACAGTGAAACGTAAAAAGAAATCGATTTAATTTGAATTTAATTTAAGATTGTCCTTTTGAGCCACCACGCGCCCCCTAGAGGAGCATAAATGGTGTCCTATAGAAATAAGTCATTTGCAATAACATGCAGCCCAATTGGTTTTACGCACAGCAGTCTATCGTAAGCGGAGGGCAAAGATTTCAGCGGCATCGGGTGACAGTGCGGCGTCAAAAAAAAGCACCTGTTTGTGTGGATCACGACTTGCTAGACGGCTTATGTATGCTGAACACTCGGAAAGACAGCAGAGACACATTTACTCGTGCATTATCTCTGTTCAGTCTGCGTCAGCTACGAAGAATGACAGCTCAGAAAAATAAACACGGACCGCTGGCTATTAAAGAGTTGGAGAATATTTTAGACACATGTAAACTTGATCTAACTCCAATCGACGAGGTCTGGCCGAACCTATACATCGGAAACGTGTAAGTCCGCATAACTGATTATATGATGTTGACAGCCAACTGTAATTATTTAATTCTTATTTAAACTTTTCCTATAATCTTCAGGCTATGACAGATAATGTATATAATCCCTAATTTTAAATAATTATTTTATATTAATGCTTTGAGAATAAAATGTTAAACTAGATGACATATACAACAGGACTGTACTGTGCATCCTTCTTTTGAAATCAGTCTTGTAGCTAAATCGCTTTTAATGTGTGCCATAATGGTTGTCCGGTTACATAATATAATCTTTCCCTTTATTATAGGGCCATTGCTCAAAATAGAAATGCTCTGAAGAAAATGGGTATCACTCATGTTTTAAACGTTGCCCATTCAAAGCAAGGCAGCATTGGGGACCAAAGCTATTATGGCAATACAATTACATATTATGGCATCCCAGCAGAAGACTCTTCATCATTTGACCTAAGTGTGTACTTTAAACCCGCGTCTGATTTCATCCACAAAGCCTTGAGGAAAAAGAACGGTAAGTGACTACAGTGGTATTAATGTTATTGCTAAGAGGCCATTTACTGTACATGCATTGGGGAGGATTTTCCTGCCAACCTTGCAACTAAAACAGTGATTAATATAAAAAGTAAAGACATAAGCATCTGTATTCATTAAAACAATCTCTCCCCTATTTAAATAAACCTATATGGCATCAAAAGTAATTTTGCATTCCTTTTAAAAACATCCATTTCTAAATAGTAAGGTAAATTAGAACAATACTCTTAAATAACACTTTACTTAATCTAGACTCATTTTTGTTCTGTTGCAACAAATAGATAATCATTCTTTTTAAGTATATATTTCTTATATACTAAGTATATAAGTACTATAGGAGCTTTACAAATCTTCCCACCCTCATGTGGTTTCATACACTTACAACAGTCTGTCTTCTGTGGGACATGCATGTTTGAGGAATACAACTGGCAACTTATTTCCATATAATTAAAGTGATAAGGACTGGGCCTTACAAATTCAAAAGTGACAGCTCCTTTATGACAAAGCTTTAATGGTGCTTTTGTCCTTAAAAATCACTCTTTGTGTTTGTGGAAAAATAGAATCAATTTGGAATGACAAAAGTGTAACTGACAAGATTCTTTTCTGGGTGAACAATTTCTTTACGTTTCCCTCTGAACATGATAAACAGCTGACCTTGTTAGAAACTGGTTTGTTTTAGTTGTTTTTTTGTGTAATTACAGTCTGTGTCTTTTCTCCATAGGAAAGGTGCTTGTGCATTGCATCATGGGAATGAGTCGATCCGCTACTTTGGTTCTAGCGTACCTCATGCTGTGCCAGCGTCTTAACCTCCATACTGCCATCCAAACGGTGGTACTGCATCGTGCAATCTATCCCAACAGAAACTTCCTGAGCCTGCTGCTGGATCTGGACACTCAGCTACAGAGAAAGCGAATGTTATGTCCTATTCTCTAATAGTAGCAAATGAAGACACAAATGGCCATGCGTTCATTTTATATAACTGAAGTTAGGAATAACCATCATTGGTATGTTTACATTAATTATGATGATGTATGTGTTGTTTCATAGTCACAAATGACCTCATTTCCCATCACCATGTGTGCCTTTCTGGTGTTTTGTATGTATAGACTGTCTTTGTACTTTGCCACACATTCACAAAGTTGTTTTATAAAAACTGAGAATTTAACTGTAAAAAAATTTAATATTGGCTTATAACATTGACTAAAAAGCATGTAACGTATTTGACGTGATATTTTAACAGTGGTGATTTTACTAAGCACAATGTAGTATAAAGAAAGGTTAAAGTTGTTTTTTCCTAAAGGTTTATATAATATAATTAAGTTGCAGCTATATGAACAAAGTTCATTCCTCACACTGCAAAAAATGTTTAACAGTGGAGTCAGTATTCAACACAGAAAAATAAGCAGTATTGAGTTGTGGTTTATAAATCGACAGCATTTTTGGATACTAAGAAAACACTCGCTGTCAGCAATGTGTCTTTAACTTGGCAACCAGATTTGAAGAAGTATGTGCCAAGCATAACACCTTTCTATTGACACAATCCTAAAAGCCTTGTTTAAACGGCTGAGCAGCACTTTCTGATGTGAGTTTTACTGCAGCTTTTTGTTTTAATAGCAAATAATGTTTCTTTCAGCTTATCGCTTCACAATAGTTTCTTTGTTGTCTTAGAGAACATTTTTAGGTGTACCAACAAGTTTGCCTAATTTAACATATGCTTACAAAATGTAACTGTACATTACGCTCATTAAACTATAAGTGAAAGGAACTATGAGGAATTGAAGTAGTGGATTTGATCCATTGTAAGTTTTATATGCTGTAGCTGTTCCATATGTGTTGTTTTTTTAAACATCTGCACTGCTGGATTCTTATTCAAGGTGTCAAATAAACTAAAGATTTTTACACACTATAAAAATGTTTTTTGTTTCAGCAGTTTTCACCATTAACATGTCATCAGAACAAAGGTGTGTGTGTGTGTGTGTGAGAGAGAGAGAGAGAGAGAGAGAGAGATTTAACATCAAAATATTTGTGTTATAGTGTGAAAAGGGGTAAATGGAAATCAACCCTGAATCTCCCGATGGTTCTGCTTCTGCCTCCACACTGCAGAAGTGAAAACAGAAGGTAAACTGTGTGAATCAGGCCATAGGCCTTATTTCCTGTTTCTGGAGTCATTCTGCCATTCAGACTGTAATTGCTGCAAAAATGGCCTCAAACAGAGTTAATAATTGAAAACAGTCACCAAATTGGCTTGAGTACAGTAATCCTTATTGGAAATACACTGTCTAATGGGGTTTCATAAACCTCTCCCCTGGATTCTCTAATCCCCTGTGTGATGAGACAGTGCATGAAACGTGTTGCCAAGATGATGCTTAATTATTCAGTGTTAGCATTCAAAGCTGTTCTATTAAAAACAAACCAATGTTACCCAGTCCGAGTGCTGCAGATTAAATATTTGGTTTTCTGGTCTGTTACATCCAAATTTCCACATTTATCTTAAACTGATACAAGTAAAACTTTTATAAAATATTTTGTTCACGTTGTAATATATTTACTTCACATGGAGGGACAGATGCACTTTATGTTACTACACATGATCCTGTCAGTAAGGTTACAAAAAGATTACACAAAACGAACTACACATTTCTGCACCTAGTTGTGCTTTATCCTCTCTTGTGCTTCTGAGTTTGTCCAGCAGGTTGCAGTGCTGTGCCATGAAATACGTTCAAAAACCAGCTACACAGGATTCATTACAAACATTCTGATCAGGGAAATAAAAATCCGTTTTCTTTTTCATCTGTTGTCCTTCTTTAACACGTACAGGCTTGTTTTGTTAAGTTCTACCACCTCCTGAAAATAATCGCTCTATTAAATACAACATGGGTTCAGATCTGTTCTTTGTCACCTTGCCAAAGGCATTTCATCATGCAGATGTATTTGAGGGACTCCTTCACCTCACCGTCCAAGACTGTAATGGAATAACATTAACCCACACAAACCTCGAGGAGAGAAACTAATTTCTTCGGCTTTCTTTAGCCACCCTGACAGCTTGACCTGCAGTTGTGCAGTCAGAGGAAGCCAGACCTACACGAGTCCCCAGGCACACATTGCTTTCAGGGAACATTCAATTAAGACACTACTTTGCTTCCTGATTAGCTGCTTGGCATACACTCTACATTGATAAATCATGGAAGCAGTTGAGAAGAGACACAGGAAACAGACATGCTCGGCTAAGCCAAGTGTGCATGTTGCAGAAAATGGGGAAAGCAGCTCTGCGTGGGCTAAAGCCAAGTCATCTCTCCTGATGTGACTGTGGAGAAACGAGAGGCACGGAGAGGGTGACATTGATCAGCGCATTACTGTCACACAAGCACTCGGAAAAGCAGATGTATCTGTAAATGATTACACTGTGTCAGTGCTTTCTCTGGGAAAACTGTCAAGCTTAGATATCAGAACATGGATAAAAATAGCAAACAAACAAATCAGCCCGGAAGCAACATATACTTTGTGAGTACAGATTTCTTTGAAGAAAGAAGATTTGATGAAAGGCTTAGTTGAAGACATGCATGTTGCTATGCAGCTATTTACTTTGAATTCAGAAAGCCTCCATGATGTTTAAAACATTATTCAATAAATATAAAAGGATCCCATTTGGACAGCTTAATATGAATCACATATACATCATTGTGGGTCTCATGATTCCCCAGAACAAGCACTTAAAAAAGAAGTCCATATTAAAAATCTGCTGTGAGTTTTTGTGGTTATTTAATGTATGAGGTTACAATAATAGCAAGTAATAAGTAGATCTTAAGAAGGAACAGGTGTATGTGGCTTTCACACCCAGGCCATTAATTCCTTTTTATTAGCTTCATAAAGCTGTAATTACTATGGGGCTCAAAGCTTATTTTACTGGCACAGAAAGAACAACTCTTAGTTAAGGCTTTTCCTGTTATACACACGTAGCTGAATTATTACTGAAGCATTTGAGCACAAACTGTTTAAGCTGGAGTGAAAAGACAGCATCATATCATTGATAGGGTTATGTTACTGAACAAGCCACTGAACTCACATGTGCAAAAATCTCACCATTTATCAAAGATCAGCCCTCATGGCATGTGAAAGGAACATCTGGATCTGAGGAGTGTTTAACAGTGTTTAACCTAACAGCTGGCTTCGTGTGAGCAGTGAGACCTCTTGACATTGTGTATTACCCTGCACAATGATTAGTGATAAAGATGTATGCATGCTATAGGAGCTACTGATGAGCCATCTCTACCCTTACCTGCACTGCAAGAGTTATCTGCATTATTTGGGATCCAGCCAAGAGAAACACAATATGTTCACATTGGAGATCAGAAAACACTAAAATCATTGTCTAGGGAAAGACAGTGCTTGGAAGTCTTCTAAAAGCAAACTCGACTGGCCACTAAAACCTGGAAGAGCTCTTTGTATCCAGGGAGGTTTATAATTATACACCATTTAAAAAAAGAAACAGCTTAGTGAGACATATCTGTGGACTGGCTGTCGAAAACGTCCCTGACCAAGGAGAGAACAGCGGCAATAAGAGAACAGAGAAAAAAAGACACGCTGGCTGCAAAATGTAAGTTCACAATAGGACGACACATTTTACAAGCTTTAAGTAACATTTTGGTGTTTTAGAGAGCTATTATGGAAGCTAAACTTTGTGAATTGCTCACAGCTTTGGCATTGCATGTTGTCCTACTCATACCCAAGCTGTAAACACATTTGACACAACAGTCAAGGAATCCTAAGTGGAATTATATTTCATAAAAAGCCCTCAGTCACTATTCACTTTAATGATGTTATGAGATAAAGAGGAGTGTCAATGTGCTCTCAGCCTCTTAGCAACCAGAAGGTTTCACAAGCAATGGCCTCAGGTGGGCTCAACTAGTTTGATGGGCCCTTTGAAATAAAGAGGGATGGAAATGCATCTTAACTGCATGTGGAGCCTATTAGCATGATAATATGAACAGCAGTGTGCCCTGTGATGTCTGTTTGGCAACAAATTATCATTATCAGATCCTGTGTAATTTTGGTGCATTTTTTATCTTCACAAAACAGTCATGAGGTTTAATTATTCTGAACACTTGCACATATATGAAAAGACTGTTGTATCTATTAACAAAAACAGACTGCAGGATACTGAGTGTGGATCTTTTTTGGTCCAGGATGTCTCTCAAGCAGTTGTGTGCCTATGAAACACCATCCGTTGTTGAACTGCAGGACTTCCTGTTGGCTGACAGGCAACCCACTGGACATGTCAACCAAGTGTGGCCTAATGTGTACATTGGCAATGAGTGTGTATTAGGTTTTCCATTCAAATGGAAATCTCTATCATGGCTTGTAGTTGTATACAATACTTCTTGTGTTCTCAGGGTTGCAGCACGAGACAAGCCGATGCTGTATAATATGGGGATCACACACATTGTAAATGCTGCCAGTGGACCTCCTCATGTTAACACAGGACCTCGCTTTTACAGAGATATGTCTATAGATTACTATGGAGTGGAGGCAGACGATTCCTCAGACTTCAGCATAAGCGTGTTCTTCTATCCGACAGCAAGGTTTATACGAGCAGCATTATCAAAAAATGGTGAGCTGAGCTGTAGGGAACATAAAATTCCTCCATCCACATTCTTTGATGCTATCAAACTTTAAAATGATCTCCACCAAAGCCAGCAAGCAAAACCAACTGACTGTGTATATAATGTACCAAATTATGCATCACATTCCTCTCCTGTTTGAAGTTCAAGCTGCAATCCGTAACTTCACCCCTATACCACCATCTCTGTTTGAAACAAGATTGCAGGTGACTTTACATACTTTTTATTACATATTAAAGTCAAACGAAGATGATTTCCCAGGAAATCATCAGACCTGACAGCTCAAATTATAAACCATTATTATAAGCTTACTGTTGTAAATTGGGGTAAAGTCAGGAGGCTGTTTTGAACACTGATTTGTCATGTACTTGCTTAATAACCGTTTGTTCATTTTCAACCCAAAAAGTTCAGGATTGTGGCTTTAAAAATAACATCTTTAGATACAAAGTAGAACATCACCCTCTGGCCTTAACATCTCTTACTAATTCTGCTCTGTTTTTCAGGAAAAGTGTTTGTCCACTGTCTGATGGGAGTGAGTCGCTCAGCCACCCTGGTGTTGGCCTTCCTCATGATCTGTGAGGATCTGACTTTAATGGAGGCCATTAAAGCCGTACGCCAGCACAGGGATATCTGTCCTAATCCTGGCTTTCTTAACCAGCTTCGACATCTTGACATGGGCCTCGTCCGAGAGAGGAAGAGAAAACTTGAAGCTTACAAATTGTAACTGAAAACTTGGTAACAATGTGCTGAAACCTATTTCAAAAGCGTGTCCCTTAAGGGCCTCCTCCCCAGTGGCTATGTCCTAGTTCTGTTGGGGGCCTTATTTTATTTGCTAATATCCATCATTCTGCAGAAGCAAAGTGAGTATCAGAAGGCAAAACTGAAGGGTTTCCTCATAAACAGTAAATGAACTTCCAAAGGGCAGCGGGGTCA
The DNA here is from genome assembly GCA_036877625.1 of Ambastaia sidthimunki. Classification (NCBI taxonomy): domain Eukaryota; kingdom Metazoa; phylum Chordata; class Actinopteri; order Cypriniformes; family Botiidae; genus Ambastaia; species Ambastaia sidthimunki. The sequence goes on along the minus strand of JAZGTK010010973.1, from coordinate 5,463 downwards.
CAAAATAAAGGGCAGTTTTTGTAATTTTCTCCATATGAGACATACTTTGAACTTGTCTCAAAATGAGCCAGCGAGCATGTTTGGCTTTTTTACTAGAGTAAAATGAAACGTTGTGGCTTGCTTTTTATCATGAGAAGGTGGAAGAACGCATGGCTAAATGTCTTAAGGACTGATCCCCTGTGGTGACTTTCTAATGAGTATCATATGCTCCAACATATTTACAGTTTCTGCTCAAGTGCATTGGCAATGTGACCCGTGGATATTTGTCATGAAACTGATGACAAACAAGAATGCCCTGATATAGCACTTCAATTTATCAGCTCAGTGGAACATTGTTCCTCCTGAAACACTGCAGATTGTGTTTTTTATCAAATAAATCAGTGTACCGCAGGAATTACGTGGTGTTTTATTTTGAAAGAGAACGTCTGTTCATTTTCACCTAATTTCCCATTGGTGGCTATGAAAGGAAATATGATTACAGAAGCAGAAAGGTCAGGCTAACATGCTTAATAACATTCCTAATTACAAACTGTTCCACCAAAATACGCATCGCTCATGACACGTGCATTGAATTACCTGAAAATGTAACACTATATCATTCATTCCAGGGATTTCTAACTCACTTTTGAACAGAAAAGCTCCTACAGGCAAAACGCAGGCCTCTTGGTTTCCAGGTGAATACACAATGCCATGTATATCTGACCTGCGGAGTCTTCTGCTGACCAACAGACAGCCTTTCGGACCTGTCAGCCACGTATGGCCTGGCCTGTATATAGGAGATGAGTAAGTAATGAAGCAGTGTTCAATGTATCAATGTCTAAACATCTTAAGAAAATTCACAGGTAAAGCAAAGCATCACAGTATAGGCACAACCTAAGGTTAAATACAAGGCTTGGAATTGTGGTGTACTGTTTTTGGTATTTACATTAATTTGTAGGAATTTTCCTATTTATAGATCAATTTGTGTATGTAAAGGATGTAACCGAACACTTTGCTAAAACAGTCAATCATTTCAGGTCATCTGCTCGTGATAAAGGACTTCTTGCTGATCTGGGAATTACTCATATTGTGAACTGTGCAGACGGGGCTCATCGCATCAGCACAGGCGCTCAATTCTACGCAGATATGAGTGCAACTTATTGTGGAGTGGAGGCTTCAGATCACCCTCAGTTTGATTTAAGCCAGTATTTCAGTTTCACTACTTCTTTCATTAAAGCTGCACTCAGTCAAAACGGCAAGTCTGACTTACTTGGGCTTCAATTGAATAAATTTGTAAGTGTATAAATACTACAATAGGTAGAGCCAGAAAAACAAAAAACGAGAGAGAGAGAGAGAGAGAGAGAATGATTGATTGATTAAAAGAGAGTAAATGATTTAAATTGTGACCAATGTAAAATAAATGGCAACCTCTTTTTCTGCAGGTAAAGTGTTGGTCCACTGTGCGATGGGAGTCAGTCGCTCTGGAGCTGTGGTTTTGGCATTCCTCATGATGTGTGAAGATCTGACCCTTACGGATGCCATCATCGCTGTTAGATTGAACAGGAACATCTGCCCCAACTCTGGTTTTCTGGAGCAGTTGGGAACTCTGGATGAACATTTAGGAAAGAGATGAACACAACAAATGAACAATAAAATGAACTAAATGATGTTTGGGTGGTTGTTAGGCTGTTTCCAGACTGTTCTGGGTGGTTGCTAAGGTGACGCTAGACATATGCTAAGGCATTTCCAGGCAGTTGCAGGACCAACCCCATCTCTCCGATATTCAAGTGCTGAAGTGTGTGTGGGTTGCCCATTTTGTTGTATTTGTTCCTAAACTGTAAGTTAAAAATCTCTTATGAGCAATACTAATTGTCTCTATGATTCACAAGCATACTAATAATGGCTGATGCTTTAATGCATACAGAGGACATTGAGCATACAGCTTTGTCAAATATCAAACGCTGTAATGTGGTCTCGTTTCCACAGAGAAGCTATAAATACTGTAGCTATTGTTCTGCTCTGCTAGACATAAAGAATACCCCACAATGCATACATAATTCTTTACATTTTCTACATTACAGAGACAGGTTTGAATTTATTTTTAACATACTTAAAAGAAGTACATAAAACATGGTCTAACGGCTGGCTGACACATTTTTTGGAATATATGTGCTGGAATGATTTGAAATTCATGAAAATTAAGAGCTCGTTTTGCAGTAATAGAGCTGCTTTTGTGAAAGAGAAAGAAGATTTCAAGGTTGAGGGAATAAGTGAACCTGACAAAACAGTAAAAGGAATTCAACATCACCAATTTAATGACTTCCCTGTCAAGGTGACTGATGGTTGTGACTGAGGATGAGAGGAGGGGGGGACATCCAATGCTGATGGTTTTGAAAACCATCTCTCTCCGGAGATGATTCATGTGTCCTTTTCACATATCTGGGAAGCGAAAAGCAATTACCATTCCATTTGCAGCGGCCAAGCTCATATTACAGAGACTGTGTTAAACTCGGTTCAAAAAAGAAACACCTTTCGGATTAAATTACAAGCACCGCTCTACAGAGATTTCCTATTTTTGTCAAATTTAGTCATTGGGTGCCAGGAAGGACAGCTGCCTGTAGGAGGGCTTCTAGCAGGCAGTGTAAGAAGGGAATAATTGGCTGGTGGAATCAGGCCCAGTCTGTACCATCTCTTCTGGGACAAAAGTCAGATTTATTGGCCTTTGACAGAATCTGCCATTTTGCTTGCTTGTATCTGCAATTCACAAACCACAAATCAGATCAAAATGTCGTGATCAGAATATAAACGATCTCTCTGGAAATGTACATTTGGTAGGTAAAGGGCTGCCACACATTTACATTTATTCATTTGGCAGATGCTTTTATCCAAAGCGACTTACAGTGAATTCAAGGTATAATTTTTTTTTATCAGTACTTGTATTCCCTGGGATCGAACCCACAACCTTTGCGCTGCTAACGCAACTCTCTACGAGTTGAGCTACAGGAACACATTTTACACAAATGTTTTTTCAGGTCCTTTAAACTGATGAGTGATAAAGGAGTAATTACAATCAACAGACACAATACATATAATCAAAGTACAATACAGACACAATATATGTGGTTATTTAAATCCAGCAGAGGTTCCAGGATCGTGTGGGAGGCATAAAGGAAAAGCAGATTTGGAGCTGTGATTTTGAATTTTACCTGGAGCAAGATTATTTTGAAAGTTAAAGCACAGCTTTTCCCTTTCATTGGTTTTCGGCTTTGGGATAGCTTGGGGCTGGCTTCCTCTCACCAAGTGGGAGCATGGACTGCAAATCACAGCTGATATTCAGTACAACAGCACATGTTCATTGTTTAACTATTACTGGACCCAAGTACACTGAATCTGCAAAACTGCTCAAAAGCTTCATGTAAATATGAAGCCCATGAGACATTCCTCACAAATACCCATATTCAGTTTCAGTGACAGCGGCAGGATGTTTGTGGTGGAGACCACGGCGTTATGTGCTGCAGGGAATAAACATCAGGAAGAGGGACACAGTGTAACACGCTGTACTTAGATTCAGTGCATTACTGCATGTGGTACATGCGCCACTTTCTTATCAGCCCCTGCGCTGCATGTTACTAAGGTTGATTTAAGGATTGATAGCCTAAAACATACTTTAAATGTTCTGCCTATTTTGGGCCAAGCCACCATGCAGAATTTGTTGGTACAAACCCAGGCAGTTGAGGTATTACTTGCGATAAGTCCCTTATGTGACATTTGAGCACACCATTACACAAAAAATGTTTACACTTATACCATTGATACCCTAAGTGGCATGTTTTGGAAACCGATTCATGTATTTGAAGAAGGGAGCGATTGTTGAGACTGATGGAAAGTACAGGCAGTTCTAATCTTTATTCTTATCTAGTTCTAATATTATATGAGTGTAAAGCCCCCATCTAGAGTAAGCAAAGTACTGACAGATTAGCATTTATTTTACTTTAAGAGAATATTGACATGTTTTGACAGTATTTTAACTGTCATATCAGTGTGATCACGCATGCTTGCAAGCTCCCGCAGTAATGAAGCTTTAAGACACTGACATGGCATGCCTGGTGAAAATTATAGTTAAGTGTTAGCTGAACCAACAGATCAGAAAACAGCCTTGACATCTTGCAGGTCCTTATTAGCTGGGTTACAAGCATAACATGCTGACATGTAATTACAACACAAACCTATTAAAACATTAAATAGGATGAATGTTACATGACATCACTTTCTTTTTTCCCCCAAAGCATAATAAAAACTGTTCACCAATTCAAATAAAACAAAAAAAAAAGATGTATATAGACTGTGCCTACGCCCAGAAGGATTTGACCTGCAGAAATACACAAAATACATATCAAATCTGGCCCAATGTCTACATATTAGAAACAAGTATAAATGTTAAATGTAAAAGCTACTATATCAAACAGATTGACATGTAAAAGGTGCAGCTGAAAACCTATAATGCAACAAAAGGGAAATTGAATAATGTTGCTAATACACCAAGGCTTAAAATACATTGATTAAAATGGAGTGGAGGTCTAAAACAAACCTCTCAGAGTTTCTCTATCCTGAAGCTCAATTTATTGACTATGCACTCAGCAAAGCAGAAAGTAAGTAAAGAGAGAGACAGGGCATGTTAAATCTCTTTCGATAAGAGAGAAGTAACAGGCACTCAAAGACTCAATCAAGTGAGCCCTGTAGAATTCAAATGAGAGTCCCAAAAGCAGAACTGATAGGGGCATGCGTTCCTGATACAGCCTTTCCCCAGGAGAGAAATGATCTCTTGCAAGATTATTAGTGCTAACTTAAAGTTTGCAATGACAGAAATACATTGTTATTAACACACTGTGAATTGAAAAGAAATATATTAGCTATTTTTACTGCTGTGTCATTTTCTGCTGTTGCAGTATTGACTAGACCGTTAGAAACCAGCATGCATTGAAAAGCATCTAATTCTTCCTTCAGGAAATAAAGGTTCATGACCAAGTTCCTGCAATCAACGAAATTGTTTCCAACCATGACACAATGCATTGGGTCATAGTTGGATGTAATAATGGATGTAATAGTTCTTTTCAATAAAAAACAGCAATGTACAAAGCAGGTCACAACAAATGAGATCGGTTTCAAAACAGAGTCCATACACACGTTTAAGTCTGTCAGTGGCTCATCATAATTTATTTTCTGCTAAAATGTACAGCATTTAAGTGACTGACTAAAAAGGTAACTCATAAATACAGGACTGTTGCTCTGTTAATTAGTACAGTCAGAATATCCTTCTTACATCAAACTGCCATTCTGTACAGGTACAAAGGCTACAAAATAAGCTATACAAACAGACACAGATACAATTTACCTTTTTACATGCCATCTGTTTTGTCTATCAACAAGGCTACTGCTCTACATTTCAGTAAAATATAAATCAGATGTTTTATAAAGATAAAAAAA
>JAZGTK010010972.1:0-15979 GCA_036877625.1 Ambastaia sidthimunki | reverse complement strand
GTGGGTAATAGCTCTTCTCATTTAATATTTTGGTGAAGGCCCTGTCTTCTGTTTGTGTGATGTTATTACTTTTTTATTATTCACCATGCATAAGCCTGCCGCATTGACAATCACCGTGGTGAGTTGGGTCCCTTTTTAATGGCCAGACCAGATGCCGAGATTAAAGGAATGGTGGTGATTGGTCTTGTAAATTAATGGTACATTCCTGCATGACATAGCCTCATCCTATGTCTCAGCTGGGTGTCCTCCCTTTAGGACCAGTGAGTACTAATTAGCGTTCCCCTAACATACTGATTGATTGACAGTTGTGGGATGGGGGACAAGTGATTATGAACCGATCAGTGTGTTAGTGTAGAATGATGTAGGAGGGTGATTGACAGCTTTGTAGGAGTGTGAAAAAGCCACCAGTGAAACGTTCTGCGCTCACACACACACACACCCCTCCAGACATTCTGACCAGCAGCTGGTGACTGAAGCATCGGGCCCAAAGTGGGACACTCCCGTCACGCTGCTTTTTCACACCCGTTCACATCATCAGTTCTCCCGTCTGGACAGATTATTAATATCATAACTGTTCTTTCTTTAATGTGTTTAGGTATTTAATGATGCCTGTGAAAGGTATCCCTGCTAGCACAGTGCATAAACAGTATTTATTCAAAATTATTTAATTTAATTGTATTTATATAGCACTTTTTTATGTGGCATTGTACAAAAAATGAAAATAAAAATATAAAAAAATTATGAAACATGTATAACACAGAATACATGGTATTATTGCTAATGGTATTGTTCATTATAAGATGTACAATCTTGGTATCCCTTATTAGTAAAACTAATAAGGGATACTAAGATTATAATTGGTTTATGAATATAAAATTGACTGAACTTGGACAATTTAAATAAATGGATGAATAAATGCATCAGAAATACCTGTCATTGCCTGTGAAGGCTCATGAGCCTATCTCAGTGATCTATGAAAAGATAAAGTAACCAGACAGTCTGGTACAATAGTATGTACTTCTGAGTTTACACAAAATAATCGCAAAATAATCCACTGCCATCATGCTACAGGCTGCAGTTAGGATATCATCTTAGGTTACGTATGTAACCCAGGTTCCCTGAAGGGAATGAGACCCTGCGTCGAAACGCTTTGGGAACGCCTTCAGCTTTTATGCACTCTGAATCAAGAATGTAAAATCTGTCCAATCGGGGGCTGATACGTCACAGACGGGGTGACGTAATGACCAGAAAGCTTAAAAGACTGTGCGCTGAGCAACCTTGGGTTAGCTTCGAATATGAATGAAGCGAGCGCAGGCAGGGGTACCAGAAGTATGGCTGGTGACGCAGCGTCTCGTCCCAGCAACTTGCGCTTATGAGGACCAAAGCAGAAGAAAAGCTGGTCAGTTTTCCTCCACAGGGCAGCTCTGTGGACGTACATGTCCGTATGTAGTATGTATGTAGTACGACCGGTCGCAGTGTGATAGAGGGAACCTTAGATACATAACCCGGTCTCGGGTAGAGAAAGGCTTTGGCCAAACCGGGTGCAAAGTCCCCCCAAAGTCACTTCTCAGAGAAGTGATGGCCAATAAAAAGGCCGTTTTGGCTGACAGAAGGTGATCAGAAATTTCCCCTATGGGCTCAAAAAGGTGGAGTGCAAAGGGCCTCTAGTATTACAGCCAGGTCCCACGAGGGGACACGAGATTGTACCCGAGGCCTCAGCCTTAGTGCACCTCGGAGGAAACGTATAACCAGGGGGTCTCTGCCCACTGTGTATGCACCAATAGAAGTGTGGTAAGCCGAAATAGCCGCCACATAGACCTTAATGGTGGAGTAGGCTAGGCCTGCAGAGAACCTTGCCTGCAAGAACTCCAGAATTGCGTTAATGGCGCAGTTAACTGGGTCCAGCTGGCAGTCTCTGCACCAAGAAGTGAAGAGTTTCCACTTCAGGGCATACAGTTTCCTCGTGGAGGGAGCTCTGGATTGGAGGATGGTCTCAACAACTTCAGTTGAGAGACCAGATGCTATGAGTTGCGCCCCCTCAGGGGCCATACCCATAGCCTCCACAGCTCTGGGTGGGGGTGCAGAAAGGTGCCCCCTGCCTGAGATAGAAGATCCCCCTCAAGGGGATCTCCCAAGGTGAGCCATCCAGGAGAGCAAATAGATTTGAGAACCAGGCTCGGCTCAGCCAGAACGGGGCCACTAAGAGCAAAGATACCGCGTCCCGGCGGACTCTGTCTAGAACTCCCGGGAGCAGAGCGATCGGGGGAAAGCGTACAGATAAAGCCTCGGCCAAGTCTGTACCATGGCATCCAGTCCCAGAGAAGCTGAATGTGCTAGAGAGAAACAAATGGGACATTGCGCTGTCTCTTAAGAGGCAAAAAGGTCCACTTGGGCTTTCCCTGAGACCACACAAGGATCTGGTGCGGCAAATTGTAAAGAGGGCACGAGCGCAGACCTCCTTGATGATTGATGTAAGATACCACAAGAAACTGCTTCACAGTGAGAAACTGGCCTTCTCTGATTGTCGCAACTGCACTTAGGATCGAATCTACTTGAGCAGGAGAAAGATGTCCCCCCCATCGTGATCGAATCACAAACCAAACCCAGATAAGTAGTTCTGTTCCTGTGTTAAGGAAGGATAGGATTATGAAAGTAATCATCCTTCAGATTTGTCGTGACAAACCAGTCCTCTGGCCTGATTTGGGACATGACCTGCCTCACAGTAAGCATGTTGAACTTCAGTTTCATAACTGAGCAGTTCAAAAGACGCAGATCTAGGATAGGACGCAACCCTCCATCCTTCTTGGGAAGTGACGGCTGTATAGCCAAAACTCTCTCTGCTGAGGAGGGACCACCTCAATGGCCTCCTTCCTCAGGAGAGTTTCTACTTCTTGTTCCATAGCCAAAGCCTGCGTAGGACCCACCAGAGTGGGGAGAACCCCGCCGAAAGTAGGCGGACAGCAATTAAATTGTATTCTGTAAGCTAGTTCTATTGTACGCAGGACTCATTGAGACACATGTGGCAGTATATTCCAGGCTGCCAAACATTCATTCAAAGAAATCAGCCTCTCGAGACTGGCCCCTGATAGTAAATGGACTAGTGTCCTGAAAGGCAGACCCCACAGGAAACTGCCAGTCCAGACTCCCTAGGGACCTCTTAGGAGGTGGCACTTCCCCCATGCTGGCTGAAATGGGCAAGCACTGAGGGGTGCACATGTTTGAGGTGGCTGCAATGAGCAGCCTGGCTCTCAGAGGGCACTGGGGAGCAGTGGGCATCAATGTAGGAGATGCTCCCTGCTGCTCCCCAGATGGGGCTGCCCCCTGGGCCCTGACCTGTATGCGACCTTGTGCACTGTGTCACTCCTACCCTTAATGGGGGTGAGCGGGACACAACACTCTGTTTTTGCTGTGTACTAGGAGCTGGTACACAGCCTGGGATGCTCCTGTCTAGCAGCCCCGAGAGATTGAGTGCGGCGAGGGAGGAACCACTGAAATGCCTCTGCTTGCTTACTGAAACCTGTTGACCACTGTGTTCACAGCGTCGCCAAACAGGCCAGGAGGCACCAGCGGGGCATCCAACAGGATGACCCTGTCCTGATCTTTTATTTGGGACAGGGTCAACCAGCCTCTCAGCTGCCACCAGAGCTGCCATAGACTGCCCTATATATTTTCTTTTTTGACAGACAAATAGCACACAAGACAACTTTTACAAAGCTAAACAAGACACAACAGACAGACAATGCAACACAGAGCACTTCGCTGAATGAATGAAGCTAACCAGAGTTGCTCAGCGCACATGCTTTTAGGCTTCCTGGTCGTGACGTCACCCCGTCTGTGACGTATTGCCCCACGATTGGACGGATATTACACGTGAGAGCATAAAAGCTGGAGGCGTTCCCAAAGCATTTCAATGCAGCTCGAGTTCCTGAAAGGGAACTTGGGTGCACTGCTACTTACTGAGTTCTGATTGGCAATTGCCATTATTTATAGTTTGTAAATTTTCATAAGCAGAGAATGGGGTCTAAAGGGATATGGTAGGGGATGGTGGTTTTGCAGAGGGGATTCTTTTTGTCATTTTTTTTATTAAGGGGGATGCCATTTCCTGTTAAGCCCTGAGTATCATCAAACTAGAAATGCTGTTCCAACTTACATGCAGATTGCACTTAGAAAGACGATACAATTTTACAGAACAGGACTATAAGGGATTTGCAATGATACTATAATTATAATGTCTGAACAGTACACAATGAAAGAGAATGGAAGAAAAATAAATAATGAAATAGAGTCTTTAGGACTGTAATTAGATAATAATAAAAAACAATGTTTACAAGTTACAAACCCTAAGCCAAGCTAAATGTCAGCAGTCTTCCAATAAGCAAGCAAAAAGGGTCACCAGATCTTTCGTTTCATTCATCTTTGACATTAAGCACCTTTATCATAGTCTTGCTATTTTGCAGCCAAAGACAGCCCACGTAGCAGAGTGAATGACACATAAAGCAATAAATCGCAGGATGTTTTATATGTGCTATTTAGTGGTGGGAATAGAAAATCTCAGCAAATGAATGTACAGAAAACATTTAGATTAAGAAACTCTAAATAAAACCTGTGCTATACTTAAAAAACACTTAAAAAAATAACTTAAAAAATAAAGCTTCAGATTACAGCTTAGTAGGCGATTTTTTTCCAGTTTTGTATGCAGTGTGCATCAGACAGTGAGTAAACAGACTGTGCAGTCTGAGAATACCTTCATCCATACTGGAATTATTTTCAACTGAGTCTGATACATGCTACGCTGCCTAACAAGGCCAAAACAAGGGATTATGTTGCCTACATTTAAAAACAAACTTTTCATAGAAAACACAGCTATAATGCCTTGAAATACTGCATAGGTGAGCAGCTCACTAGGTCCTGGAATAGAAGGGCTTATTACAACATGTTTAAAATGGCCAATCAAATGAAAGAATTTAAATTAAAAAAAGATTAACATTTTTAAACCCTTTATTTTATAATATTTATTTCAGTAAATATTTACATTGCTTTTATATTTCTGTATTATATTTTTATCCTAGTAAGTGGTGTTAAAATGGGCTAACAACCCTGGTGCTATATTTCATCTGGTCTCAGGAAGTCTGCTGTTGATCTTGGTCACCTATGTTTCCTTTTAAAATAAAGGTAAAGTTTTAGGTAGGGAAAACACAGACATGCATGAAGACACAGTATTATTGGGGCAGCCCCATCTTTAGCCCCATCTTTAGCCACTGATTGTCTTGCCTTGCGAAAGACAATCAGAGACAAAAGCTAAAAAATGACAGGTTTGGCTCTGATTTATTTGACAATAGCAATTTCTGAATCCCTTCAGACATGATTTCCATACCGGTCTGGTCTGGGAGTCTGGGTGTTGTGATTGCTTTTCAATCATCCAAGGCAAACACTAATTAGATTTTATTTTGGTGTGTGGAATGAGAGGTCTCCGGTACAGTGAGCTGTCAGTCAGTGAGAGGGGGCTCTGACACTTTCTCATTGTCAGACATAATCTGTGATTGGCCATTAAGCTAAATAGGACCCAATTACGGATCACAGCACTGAAGTTGTAACCTGTTTTGAAGGCTGGATAAATCGGCTTATCCGCAGATGTGACGCTGACAGCGAAATGACCCTGTGTTTGTTTTTCAGACAGACGCAGCCCTGATGTATGACGCAGTTCATATGGTTGCTGTGGCCGTCCAGCAGTCTCCTCAGATCACGGTGAGCTCACTCCAGTGTAATCGACACAAGCCCTGGCGTTTTGGCAACCGTTTCATGACCCTCATCAAAGAGGTACTGCAATACACAATACAGGGGAATTTCACAACAGGAATAATAATAATAATAATAATGATGTCAAACACACACCAAAAAATAACCTTGAACCTGTCTGCATTAACCATTTCCTCACCCTGCCGGCTGGTTCTGAATGGCTACCTAATGTTCAGACTACCAGAATCATCTTTATGTTCATGTTTTCCTGAGACTGTGATCCAGACACCTAAAACAGCTCCTAAAATGACAGAAGTGTGTTACACAGCACTGCAATATTTTTTCATCACCTTATCAGCATCTATTTAATTACACCTGCTAGATCGGAATATAATTGTACACAAACTTCCCTTTCAAATTAACTGTATTGTAACACCTGCTTTCATTGGCAGGAATAGAACAAAGTTAAGTGTCCTAAGAAAACAGACATTTGTGAACAAGGTGCAATCTATAACAAGCCTAATTTAAACAAAGCATGTTTAAATGCTACACTTGCATATATTGATGATTAATTACACTTGCATTTGGTGATGATTCTGAAGGTTTCTTAGATATTTGCAATGAAATTCAGCATGTAAAGTATCATGACTGGTTAGTGAATCTAAAATTGTGTATTGGTCTCACAGCTCTGTCGCAGAAGGTAGCAAATTTATCTTAATCTCCGGAAATGATTCTTCTCTGTGCTATTTTAAAAAAAACTAGGACAACTAATTTGTCCTTTGTCTCTCACTGTCATTATGATGCCTATATTTAGACTAACTGAAAGCTTTTTTTATTTGCTGTGTGTTACCCAAAGACTATGGAAGATATTGTAGATGTCTCCCCATAATTCAGGGTATGAACTGATTTAAATTTCTCTCAATTGGGATAACCCTCGGCCAGACTTCTATTGCCATTCTACAGATATTCTTTGTCCAGACTATGGCCTTTGAGCCCCAAAAAAGGCCAATGAAAATTGGCAAGTGGAATTTGCATGGAATAAGCATAAGCTGGCATGCATCATTCACTCAGATTTGTTCTTGGGGAGCTGACAAATGACCTATTTGTTTGTCCCAACATCTCTAAAACAAAAAATTTCATCCTGCTACATATACAACATTTATCAGCCATTGTTCACCTCGTCCTCATCCACCAAATTTCCTCTGGGTGCTTCGGCTGGTCACAAAGTGAAAGAGCAAGTTTCCGTTTACAAAACAGCTCCCACAGTGGGTCAGCATCTTTTTTTTAAAGATAGATTTTCGCTCCTGTGGTACTGGATGTAGCAGATTCATTGCTCCCTCTGCTGGTCACCTTTGGTGTCTTGAGTGTTTAGGTTTCGACCACACTCACTAAGCTTTCAGGACAGGGCTTACAATGCCGTGGGACAAGTCACCTCTTCCCTGCATGCTATGACAATCTTGCAGGTTCATTGGGTTAAAGCCCTGAAGGACCTGCATGAGGATAGGACAGACACAGGGATTATGCAGATACTACACATCATGACTGACCACACAACACAGCAGCGTGTGTTGTGTAGCTAATAAATGTAGCTAATACATGTGAGACGCAGAGAGTTTGCTTTCTCGATGTGCCCACCTCCCAAACAGGCCTCTTTGGCGACACTATCAACCCTGCAGCATATTCTTCACCTCAGTAAAGGGGGAGGATTCACCTGTCCGGTAAAATGAAGTAGCCACCCTTCTCATAAGCTTTAAACAAGAGCTTTTACAGCACTTACTTCATTGTGCCCATAAAAGGAGGGAGACACCTGGGTTGGAATAAAAATTGCCTGGAGCTGCTGACAGTTCTGCTTGCTCCGAGTAGGTTTTTACCATTAATCCAGGGTATGCATGTGTTACTCTGGATGAACAACACAGCGACAGTGGCCTATATCAACTGCCAAGGTGGTGTGTGATTCCTACAAGCCACTCACATTCTGGGTCACTCACATCAGCTCAGCCGTGCAGTAGACATGCTCTCACAGAGAGTTGAGATTCCATCCCTGCGTAGTCCAGCTGATTTGGGAGAGATTCAAGGAGAACGAGCTAGACCTGTTTGCCTCCAGTGAGACCACCCACTGTATTCTTTGGTGACTGAGGCTTTCCTCTACATGGATGCCTTGCTACACAGCTGCGAAGTATGCATTTCCCCCAGCAAAGGTCTGTGAAAAGTCAGGGAGGAGCAGCACCAGGTGCTTTTTTGAGGTAATCATCCTGACAGTGGCTCCTTTCTAGTGCATTTCCCTTATCCAGGACCTTCTCACTCAGATGCAGGGCATGCTCCAGCACCGGGGCCAGACATCTGGAACCTGCATATCTGGGTCTTGGATGGGACCAGGAAGACTAAAGAGGTCTGTCACCAGTGGTGATAGACACCATTACTCAGGTGAGGGCCCCCTTAACAAGGTATCTGTATGCACTAAAGTGGTGTCTTTTCGTGAATTGGTATTCTTCCCATGGGGAAGATCCACAGAGATGTGTTGTCCTTCCTGCAAGAAATGTTGGAGAGATGGCTGTCTCCCTTCACTCTTGAGGTTTATGTTGCTGAGATTTTGGTACCGTGAATGTCAGGACAGTGCGACAGAATGAGCTGGTTATCAGGTTTTCAAAGGCACCAGGAGATTGAACCCTCCTAGGCTGTATTTCATTTCCTCCTGGGACTTCCAACACCTTTACCAGGTTTTACAACCATGTTCTCCATGGTGATTAATTGTCACTTCGATGGACGACTCGGCGAAGGAATTGGACATCACACCTGATACCCATGGTATTGGCCCATTCCAGGTAAGCCTGTATATATGAGCTAAGGGCTCCATGTGTGGATTCCCTATCTTGGGTAGGCCTGTATGTTGTATTTGTTTCCCTCACTGCATACCCAGTGCCTTTTACTTGGTAGAGACCCTTTACATTCATTGCTGTGGCTTGGCACCCACTGGGGTGATAAGGTCCTTCCCAGTAGCGTTTCATAAGTTTTTTTCCTTTTCAGGTACGTCCAAAGTTGTATGTACTACATGGCATCTATCACTGACCAGATGTGGTCTCTGTAGTAGAATACTGTTTTAACTTTTTTGCTAAGAGGTTGGCCACTGCTTGCAGCACAGTTAGTATGTGCCCCCTTCCTATGGGTGAAAGGAAGGCACCTTATGCCTGAAACTGGAAGGTTACGATGAGGCCGAGTGCTCGCTGTGTGGCATGCAGTAGCTTGCCCATGTATGCTCCAATTAGCTCATAGCTCAGTTCAGCTCATGTGGCACTTCATATGGGGACCTCGAGTGTTATCATCGACACAATGTCGAGTGACTGACAGAAAGGGAACATCTCAGTTAGATATGTAACCCTTGTTCCTTGATGGAGGAAATAAGACATTGTGTCCACATCACTGAACCGTTAGAAGAGACAGGACACCACTTTCGGCTCCTCAAGTACACAAATATAAGTGATGATACACGCCAACTTCCTTATATAACCGGCTATTCGGTGCAGAGACTGGCATGCAAATTCCACTTGCTAATTTACATCGGCGTTCACATTTTTTATAAAGATCAGAGGTGATTGAGGCTCCCGGGAGTGATCCCCTAGTGCCATCAGCGACACAACGTCTCGTTCCCTCCAGCAGGGAACAAGGGTTACATATGTAACCAAGATGTTTTGTTCAGTGTAGTGGGATTCAAATACAAAATCCAAATCTATACTGCAGATGCATAAAATAATTTATTACAAATTTACAATTAAGAAACTATATTTTGCATAATAAAATAAAGCTATGGACAATTGGAATATTAATATGTAATCGTTTCTGATTTATCTTTTTTTGAGTGAAATTAGTGATTTTGAGATCTGAGGTTACTACAACCATCTTCCTGTGGAAAAAGATCTTGAATCAACCTTTGTACACAATAGTAATGTTTATAACCCCACAGATTACAGATGAATCTATACACTCTTCTCTGGATCCATGGTTTATTTTTATTTTTTGGTTTCTGTATGTGTGCGATTCCACTTGCTGTGAGCTGGACATTCTGATAAATGATGCATTTTTTTCTTTTTAAATGGAAAGGAAGAATTCACCTTGAATGGTGCAAGCCTGTTGTAATGGCTATTTCTCTCTCACCTACAGGCCCACTGGGACGGCCTGACTGGGAGGATAAATTTCAACAGAACGAGTGGCTTGAGGACAGATTTCGATCTGGATGTGATCAGCTTGAAGGAAGAAGGATTGGAGAAGGTAGCTGTGTTAAATTCCTATGGTTTCACGTCAGTACTTACCTGCTGCTTCATAAAAAGAAATATGTGCACATCCAGAAATATACACATATTTCCCCAACAACCCACCCTTTTGCTGACAAACAATTAAAATCATACACACGTACACATGTACACATGTTGGCATACTCTCCATAGACGTAAATGTTTTTGACGTAACTGTACAAACTGTATATTCTATCCCCTAACCCTCACAACCCTCTAAAACTTTTGGCATTATTTAAAGAACCAAAATTCCCCATTTTTTTAAGCAATTTAGTTTATGAGGACACAGGAAGTGCCCATGAACCATGTTTACATTGTTTTACACGTGTCATTATACACATTTGTGTCCTTATAAACCACCTCCCTCCACACCACACACACATGAACACCAAACTGTGACCTCCCAGTTCCTGCAGTTCAGCTCCATGAATAATTTATCCCATGATTAATAAAACCCTCAGTAGCCCTTTAGTTTCATAAACGCTGAATTAAACAGGTGATTTCCAATTACAAACTGTAGGTCTGGTGTTTTCTAAAGTATTCCAAGTACTCAACTTTTATGGGTAAACATGCATGTCTCCACTTTGTTTGCAAAAAGACTCCTTTGCAGTAAATTAGAGAGAAGACATTATCATTTTTTGCACACCTAGATAAAGTTATGTTGACTAAAGAATGACTAATGATGTAAAGTATGATTTTATAGGTTCTATCAGTGCAGGATTTCCTCTGAGGCCTATGTCATTTGGCCACCATTTCTTTTTTCTTATTTTGTGTATGATTTAACACAACATTTTTTAAAGCTATTACTTATTACCTAAAGCTATGACCATGTGGACCAAATCATGTGGCATTTTTAACTGTATCGTCACGCTGTCTTACACACAGGGATGTTATTTGCTTTAATTTTGTTTTGTGTCATGCTCCTCCGAAGAAGTTAATTTTATTTATTTCCTTGCAGATTGGTACGTGGGATCCTGCAAGTGGTTTGAACATGACAGAAAACCAAAAGGGCAAGACAGCAAATGTGATGGACTCTCTCTCCAACAGATCGCTGGTGGTGTCCACTATACTGGTAAATAAAAATCACAAGCACTTTCTTTTCCTTTGCTTAGTTATCTTTATCTTTTAGTTGCATGCACAGTATTTCAATGATTGTAAATAACTTTTCATGTAAATGAATCAATTATGAGTCAATGAATAATTCCAGCTTTATATCACTGAGCAGTAGAGACTCAGAAGGTCTGAGTGTTTTAATAGGCTTGCAGACAGCAGGGACAAAAACAATCCCAAATGGAAATAATAAAACACAACAAACCATGTGTAAAATATTTCATATGTATATGTGTATATTTATTTAACTGTCATATGTAGTTATGTACTACTTAGATATATACTACACACATCTGGTTGCCTAATAAACCAATTACATTAATGTAAGGACATTTTTACACTGTGTTAGACTGACACACATGCAGCCTAAAATCTGGACCCTGAAGTGAAACTAGTTGAGAAGAACTGATGTGCTATAAATACAGTACAACTACTCACTGCTACACTTTTTAACTATGTACATTTCTTTCAGAAATGGGACAGAAAATTATAATATTTGAAACATTCCCAAATACTGCTATCATATTAGCCCCTAAAAACATCAGTGGTGAGAAATATCTTTCAAAAGATAAATCTTTATTTCTCGCTTCACCTTCTTTTCTCAAACTTCTGTGATATTTGAAGCCAAAGGCAGCACACCAGTATGAGTGATCAGACTGAATGATGGATCACTCAGACTTTGTGCTTTGAGGCTGTTTACACCATTCTCTCTCCAGCAATAAGGAGAGCAGCTTTGTTCTTGTCATCTTTTTCAGATGTGCTTATTGATGAAATAGACTAAAAAAAAACATTTTAGACAAAGTTTTATAGATAACTAGTGTAACATTTCAGCGATTGCTCTTTTTATAACTCATTTAAGTATCAACTTCTTCTTCTAAGATGTTTCTTCTAAAATGCCTTATTAGAAAAAAAAACTCTTGCAAATGACATAGTTATTGATAATCAGTAATGCTGTAGAGCAAAATCAATGAGGATAGTTTAGTGTATATCATCTCATCTGTCATTTGATTGTTATGGGAGAGAAATGTTTATTATTTGGTATCTTACTGAATCTGAGATGTTGAGATGTACGCTATTTTTTACCTTATGGAGAATTTCTGATTACAAGTCATAGTGATGATCGTCTAAAGAGATCAAAAGAAATCTCAACAAAAACTAATTATAATTATATTGTTCAAAATTGTTTTATTGTTTACTACTCTCAAATTTCTTTATTGTTGCATCACTCTTATTATAAATGCAACTGTATTCCCGTTGTTTAATAATAATAATGTATCCACTATTTCCTATCAAAAGAATGTATTTTAAAAAGGCATAAAGATGACAAAGGCAGTGCTAAAGTTAGGAGGATATGAACATGTGCTTTATATATTTATTATGACATCATAACTTCAAGCTCCTCCCACAGAAAAGTGTGTTTTGCTTTTGTAAATGAACACAATAAATTATAAATGAAGGAACAAATTTATCAAACTGAATGTAATAATAATGTTTTTATTGGTTCTAAGTTGCCAATCAGAATGCATTAAATTCAGACACTAGTACAGACACTAGTTACCTAAGTCACACTGCAGATGATCAAAGGTCTCATGAATTATGAAGAGTGAGAGGGAGGGGTGTGCTGAAGCAGTGAATGTCAGTCGTACATGAAAGTTTAATGCCCTCAGGTTTGTGTCTGAACTCGTCATTGTGCCACAGCAGAAAGGAAATTGTTATTAATAGGCTGTTAGCAAATGCTGCAGGTTTATTTCAGATTCCTCACAACTCGCCTGCCTCTGTTATAGAATTAAACTCTTATTATACTGTGTCAATGTTCCTCAAACATTCTGTTTTGAGTTTGTTCTAAACTTTTGTTTCTAATTAAACTTCTGCAATTAATGTTCAGAATTAATTTGTACTTTGTAGATCATTTCAGATTACTTTTGCAAATGTTATACTTTTTATGAAAAGTAAGACTAAAGTGTGAATATTTGAAAACACTAAATTATGATTATTTTCTTAAATCTACCCACATATTGAGTTGTGATTGTTTTTCAAAATGTGACATGCACTTAAGCTGTTTCCTGCCAGCATGGAGAATCAAACCCACAGACAAAAAGGTCTGTCCCTCTAACCATTAAGCGACAACCGCCTTGCGTGTATTTGACCATTAATAGCCGTCACTGTGCAAAGGTGACGGAAACCAAGAATTTAATGACTGTTCAAACCATATTGCCTTGATATATAATTTCTAAGTCTGAGTGCTGTCAGATTTCCCTTGTGTTTCAAAAACAAACATTTGAAAACCTTTACTATGCTGTTTGACATTTTCTATGAGCTAAAGTTGTTTTAAAATATATAATTCCTCTGTAGTCAGTATGTAAATAAGTGATAGTTACAAATAGTTCTTTGTTTTCTAATTGAAAGACTGGGCATCAGTTTACATTTTGCACATTATTTTGTCAATGAAATTGACTTCACAGCAACCCCCATTTGTGCAGTAGTTACACCCATTGTAACACTGATAAAGTGTCACAACCCTTGTGTGTAGATGTTATGTGTTTATTAACATGGCATCTGAGATCATGTTTTTCATACTTATTGTACAATAATTTCTATATATAATTTCTGATTGGTTAAAGTACAATGTCCCAGCTCATCTTGTGTAACAAGACTCCCTTTATGTTGCACAGTAGGAAAAAGAGGTTTAGGTCCTTTTTATGACATAAGACAAGATTTCATGACAATTAAAAAAATATATACAGGTGTTATTCGAAGAAAAATCACTCCATTTTTTTAAGAAGATGTTAGTACTGCAAAGCACAAGACATTTCCAAACTAATGCTGTTGATCAAGGGTGGTTTATAATGTAGGGATAGCAGATTTTCAGCAAAATGAATCAAAGACTTCTGGCAGTTGTGAAAATGTAATGTATCTCCTGCTATTTTCCCACAAAACGTTCAAAGATAACTTCAAAGCATTTCACATTAGGATGCATATTTTCAGAGTTGTGGGTAGCTGTCCAACCCATCAGCCACAGCGGCATGCTGACCTTAAATGCTGTGCTTTTCTCTTTGGCATAAACACACTCACACACAAACAAAAAATGCAGGTGCATTGCTTAGGGGTCATTCACAAATGTGTGCGCCTACTCTGTTTAAATTTGTTGTGTGTATAAGCAGCCGCTTATACTGATATCTTTGACCATACCACATTGTGTACTGTGAGCACCAAGTTTTTAAAATACCATGTCAAGTTAAAAGAGTTAGAGTGAGACTGCATCATTCCGTTTCATTCGGTAATACCTCACTAGTTATAAATGCAAGAATCATCCCTCAGTCTAATTAAAAATAATTGGAAGACCATGTGAAGCAAGTGTTGTGAGTAAAGCAAGTGGATGTGTCACACACTGTTTATGGGTTATGCAGACAGGTCGACCTTGCAGATTCTTTAGTTGAGCTCTTTAAAAGAAACCCAGTGGATTTTAAAACTATTCACAAACAAAAGCCAAATGGAGCAGGCAGCAGAAGAGCCCAGTGCGTGCTCAGCTACAAGTCACAGTACTGTGTGTGTTTAAAAAGCTGAAACACACTCGCTATGAGAAACTCTCTTCAGCTGTGTTGCTATGGAAATACGCACATGTACAAACATTGTTCATTGGCACAGAAAGCTCGCCGGGGTTATTTGATAGAGTGTTTGACTAATGAAAATCCAATCTGAAGCCTTGAGGCTTGATGTGAAATGTGCCTTCAGTGTCTCTAAAGTCAAAGGTCAAAAGTAGATCTGACTGAGATGAAAACAGCACAGGGCTCGTTTTTGCTTTGTGCTAGTAGTTCAGAGCTCTCACCCAGGCAATACATTGCTCAATAAGCTGGAAGAGCTTCATAATGCAAACATGATCTAACCAGATTGATACACTGTATTTAGAAGTTGCCTGTGCACAGTAGGGATTTATAAGTGGTTGCCAGCATGATGCTGTATGGTTGCTGAAGTATCTTGAGTGTTTTCCTTTTTTAGTATGTTGTGTGGTTGCTCGGTTTTCTACGGTTGACTAATGCTTACTGACCTAAAAAGCCCCCTAGTGAAAATGCTTCTATTTGCATTCTCTAATTACTTTTTTACAAAACATATTATCAGTATTTAAAGGAAAAGTTTAATTTAACAAAGTCCATGAATGTTAGAATATCATAGTATTTTGTGTGCTTTAAGGAGAGCAGCAAGCTGGACAAAACCTGATGGTCCATGTTATCTCAGCATGATCTAAGAACATTTCACAGAAGATGTGCTGCAATAGAGAAAAGAACATATGACTTTTTGAAAAAAAAACTGTCTATATTTATCAATTGTTTCTCCAATATAACACGACTAAATGAATAACAAATTAAACGTTTTTAAGTCTCAAAAAGTTCAAGTCTCACACATCTCACATATTTCTTCTGACAGAAAGAACCAGAAATCTATATCTTATATTTTTTCTTTTGTATATCCAGAGTTCAGATTTGCCATTTCTAATCTAATATTATTAATTTCAATAAATAGTGACTAGTATATACAGGGAGTGCAGAATTATTAGGCAAGTTGTATTTTTGAGGAATAATTTTATTATTGAACAACAACCATGTTCTCAATGATTCCAAAAACTCATTAATAAAAAAACTCAAAGCTGAATATTTTTGGAAGTAGTTTTTAGTTTGTTTTTAGTTGTAGCTATTTTAGGAGGATATCTGTGTGTGCAGGTGACTATTACTGTGCATAATTATTAGGGAACTTAACAAAAAACAAATATATACCCATTTCAATTATTTATTTTCAGCAGTGAAACCAATATAACATCTCAACATTCACAAATATACATTTCTGACATTCAA
>JAZGTK010010971.1:10000-15981 GCA_036877625.1 Ambastaia sidthimunki | reverse complement strand
CTGAGCAAGTAGTGATTGATAAACACTTTTCAAGGTCTCCGCCACACTGATAGCTTATTCCTGCAATGCTTGCGAAGACCTTGAGTTGTGTGTGTTTGGGTGAACACATTTATCAGCTTGCTAATGCGCCATGAACTGTCACATTGCGAGTATTGTACTTAGTTGGCAGGTAACCAGTCAGACAGGGATTGGGATATTCTCGCCCACATTACCACACACAAAGGCCTGCTCGTATGCCCCGGCTACGACTGTAGGGTCAGAACGGGCGGAGCTGCCTGTCAAAGGTCATTCAGGCAGGGACAATACTGACTAGACAGACTGCTGTAAAGCAACACACAATGTACTGATGTATCCGTTATCTGAGGTTAAGCCAGAGGCAGAGGAAAAGATTTTAAAAGCGAGGTGGCTCCACTCTGCATTTTGAAACAACAGCAGAATTCCGCAGCGCTTTGTGTGAGTGGAAGACTTTGGCCGGAATGCCTGAATTCCTCTCAGTCCGTCAGGAATGCTGGCTGAAGCGAATAACAGAGAGAGGCAGAGGGATCAAGCTGGGAACATTTTGATTTGATTTTTCTGACCTGAGACCAGCACTGTGGGTAT
This sequence comes from Ambastaia sidthimunki, assembly GCA_036877625.1. NCBI lineage: Eukaryota > Metazoa > Chordata > Actinopteri > Cypriniformes > Botiidae > Ambastaia > Ambastaia sidthimunki. The sequence goes on along the minus strand of JAZGTK010010971.1, from coordinate 15,381 downwards.
TAATTGTCATTACTTATCACCATCAACACTGGCTCTGTGGAATTAGTTAAAGATAAACAGCATTACTGGTGAGCTACAGCCCCTCTCCTCCTTCCCACACTTTAGCCCGAGTTATGGTCTATACACTTATAATAATTCAAATAAATTAATACGTTATCATGGTTTAGATGTTCTTCATTAGACATTCCTCATTATCATGGTTTAAACGTAACCGTGAAAGCTATTACTGTAAAAGCTCTTTAATACTTAAACATTACTGTCCTAAAGTGATTTATAATGCCAATGAATGTACTGTGATCTGATCTGGTGTGTTTTAGAACATCAGTGTTTCCATTTGTTTATCTTTAAATAAATTTACAACTGAATACATGTCAATGTCAAGGCTATATATAAATTCCAGTTGTATAACAGATCAGTGATATAAAGGGTAGACACTGAGCCTGAGTCGATGTGTAAGGCCCTCCATTTTGAGCTATAGCCAAACTTGGCTGCCTTTTTCCACATCTTTCTAAAAAATCACAAACATCTGATCCCATTTAAAACACTTCAATAAAAGAGAGATTTCACTCTGAATAGCTTTCATGTGATGTTCCTGCTTAAAAAAAACACTTAAAAATGATTCCAAATGTTAATGAAATAATTCTATTTCATAATCTACAGTGTGACTGTAATGTTGATGGATTGTTAGTGTTAAGTAATGCTATAATGAGTTGTCCTTAAGTTATTTAGAAGCCACAAATTGTTGCACTTGTTAAAATGATGTCTTTAATTTAAAGTTATGAGTGGGAAACATATTTTAAATGACTGATTTAATTAAAACAATTATCTGCCTGGTTTAGTTGTATAAGATAGAACACAACACATGGTGACAATGAAAAGAATATATGTTATGCTGGGCAAAAACTAGTAAAATTAGATTATGCTGGTGAGAATGATTGTGTGGGGTAACACAGCTGGTGTGGTTACAGAGGTCACAGGTTTAATTCCAGGCTGGGCCATCTGAAAAGAAGTAACCAAGATGCCCATCATGTTCTCTCATGACTGTGTCCTTAACCAAACCTCTTAACTCAAGGTTGTACAGAAATACTTACGTTACTGGAATCTGTAATTACTGCACTGTTAGATAAAAGGAAGCAATCTTAACTTAAATGCAAGGTTATATCTGAACTTAATGCAAGGGTATACCTCTCAGATATGAGCTGGGTTTAAAGTGCACACATTATGATTATGTAATTTTGCGTTTGTGTTTAGTTCATTTGGGGTGGTCCTGCCTTCATAGGTCTGACAGCATCTGTCCTGTTTCCTCTGTGTTTCTCCACCTGCGTTATTCAGAGCTTGCTTTTGCGCGCACACACACACACACACTGTGGTCACTTTATATATACATAAAGAATTTTATACTGTACAAAATGTATATTCTCTCCCCTGACCCCCACTCTACCCCTAACCTAATCCTCACAGAAAACTTTTTGCATCTTTGTGTTTAGAAAAAACACCAAAAAGAAACAGGAAAGTGACCTAATAGCAGGTGAAAATTAATTATTAAAGCATAATCATTCTTTTGAATAATCCCAACAATTTTTAAATTGTTCTAAACTGTTTTAAACTATACCTTTACATATGTGATATTGTATGACTAGGTGTGTGTGTGTGTAGTTGTGCAGGTTAAGCTAATGCAAAAAAGATTTACATTATAGGCTGCTGACGACATCAGGTCTCCATGACAGCTTATAGTACTGTATCATATAACATAGGTCAGATCTCTTTCTATCTCTCTCTCTCATTCTGTCTCTCTTTCTCTCTTTGAGAGTGTTTGATTATTGAGATTTCAGATGCAGTGTTTGCCGGGGCCTTGAAATAGGCGGTCAGGTGAGTGTGTGGAAAAACAAGAATTGAACGTCAACAACAGAAAGAAGGATATAGATTGAAATATAACTGTGTTTGAGAACTTGATGAGATTATATTTGCTGACTATTGCTCTGAAGCGTCTCCATGGCGCTGTAAAGACGCCACTGAGTCGAAAGTGTGCAGTATAGCACACACAGCTCTGTGTATGTATCTGTAATGATTAGTTTCATAGATGTAGTGACTTAAACACATAGTTAATGATTCACCTCATTACAGTCCTCAGGTGAACTAAAGCCACACACACACGGTCTAAAGGAGTCCAGAGTGAGGAACTCATCCAGAACCAATGAAAACATTCCTCATCTGCAACAAAACACACACATTTGATACTGCACATCACAGTATACAAGCCTGAGAGACTTTTACCTCTGACCAGTCTCCACCCATAATAGCCTGCCATCGAGAATGGGAGTGGCTGAGAGAGGGAGGGGACAGAGAGAGAGAGCGAGAGAGAGAGGGAAAGCTGAAGCAGTCTGCGGTAACAGTCAGTGCAACAGCCAAAGCCGAGAAAGACTGAAAGAGAGAGAGAGCAAAAAAAGAGATAGTAGAATTAGTGACTAAAAAAGAAAGTGAACATAGGAGAGAGACAGAACAGAGAGAAGGAGTAGTAACTAGGAAATCACTCCAGCCTGGGACAGAAGAAACTGAACGAGAGGGAGAAAGAAAGACACATGAATTACATGAACTCTTGGATTTGAGACACATTCATGCGTGGACTGTAGCTACTGCTGTGATCTGTCAGTCCTATAGTGTGTGTGTGTGTTCTTCAAAGGCTGAAGAGAGTGTGTGTGTGAGCCTGTTGTTCCCCTGGAGTCTATGGGACCATGGCACCTGTCAGAAACCGATGAACTTGAGGCTTTAAAGACTTGCAGAAAACATACAGGGGAAGAAAGCAGGTGAGTGATTTTCATTTCATCTGTGGTTATGCTTGACTGCACTGTGTGCGTCTGTGAATTTAGGTAAGTGTAAAAGCTAATCACTGTTTAATTTGTGTGTTGTGCACTACTAAGAGCATCTATATGAAACTATATTATGTGTATTAATATGTTAAATTATTTTTGATTAATGTTCATACAGATGTGGATACAGGATAAAGAGTGTGTAATATTCAGAGGAAGCCCTTCAATGCGACAAGCTGTTCGACCTCTTTGTGTGTATGTGTGTGTATGTGCTCAACATATTGCGTGGTGTGTGAATTCTCTATGGCTTAGGTTTGTTTTTATAGGTAGGAATTCTGTAGTTTAGTGTAGTTTTTTGTATTGACTATTGTGAGGTTGAATCAAGGACTTTTGTGTTGTTATAGGCATAAAAACTGTGGTGTGTGTGGACTAACCTAACTGGAGTGTGTTTTCTTAATATAGGATGATATTAAAAGATTAAGTGCTCTGTGAATGTGGAAGAGGGAGAGAAGGAGACAGATAACAAGAGAGACAATGATAGAAACAGACATGTTCATTCTGTAAGAGTGTTTCCTCTGAAATATTTACCCTTCTGCAACTCTGACATTTCTTGTGGGATGATGTTCACTGGTTTACACAAAGAGCAAAAGACTGTTATCATCACTTTATCATCAACATTTTATGATTTTTATGTTTTAATGGCAAAAAACCATTAGATTAATGAAAAGATGTACACACACACACACACACACACACACACACAGACTTTCCATTTTGTTACATAGACTTCTGTTGATTTTATACTGATCTGATTATATTTTCTTTCTCTTCTTTTTAAGCTTAACCTTCATAGAAAACTCTACGCTATTTTCCTAAAGGCGCATTTGTTGGCCTCTGAAATATAGGGGATTTAAGGTTTTACCTTGTGGGGACATTTGGTCCCAGTAATGTAGACAAAACCTGACCCCTAAACATAAACACACTTCATACCATGCACTACCCAAAATAGTAATTAACCACACAAACGCTCACATACCTACTCTGTCTCTCACACACACACACACACACACTTGCACAGAAACACCACATGCTGTGTTCTTGGTCAGCTGTGTTTTTGGTGAGGAGAAGAATGTTGTGTTGTTTTAGTGGAGGCTCTAAGAGAACATTGTGCGAGTGTGTGTGTGTGTGTGTGTGTGTGTGCGTGTGTGCGTGCATGTTCAATAGATGAAATCACACGCAAGGACTCACACACACAACCAGAAGGTCCCAGGCCGTCCTATAATGCGCATCTCCAAGTGACTTTCTCTATATTGTCTCTGGCTCCTTGATTCTTGCTCTCAGGATTAGGGGGTGGGTCGAGAGACAGAGAGGATAAGAGCGATTGAGAGAGAGAGAGAGGGGGCTTTTAGCCTGCTGTCTCAGCCGGTGTGGATCGTTAATTGAGCTGCTCCCATAGGGGGGTATCAGACCTCAGATTAATTTGGCTCCCCCTCCTCACACACACACACACATGCTTTTTGCCTCACACACACTTTTAGGGCCACTTATATCCATCTATTAGAGCACAATTGTCAGATGCCCTGTTACTGCCGGACTATTCTGATAAGAGGTGTGTGTGTGTGTGTGTGTGTGTGTGTAGTAGTTACTATGTTACTATGTAACCGGTGAGATCTGTAGGCTTTATACACGTTAGATTTGTATTTATTTATTTGTATTGCAAATATGCCCATTAAAAGGTAACAATGCAAATATTTCCCCTTAATCAAAAAGTTCATTTCTGACTCACAAAGCACATTTGGCCTGTTGAAAGGATGAAGAACTGTAGTTTAAGCCTAACTTGATTTAAACAATCAAGGTAAGTGAGATACATGGTAGTGGAATGATGGACTGAGGTTAACTGTGTGTTCACCTCTTCCTGAAAGTTTGCTAGAAACATCATGCAAATAACTGCACCAGCTCTCCAGAGCTACATTCACAACACATAAATCTCACATGGTCTCCCTTGTCTCCTTTAGGGCTCAGTGAGCGGTAGATTTCAAACTCGGACATTCTGTATCATGACATATCTGACATATTTAATAACACCATATAATACTATAGCAGTGATTACTAAACATACAAAAATAACAATTAAGTAAACAAAGTTTTGTAAAATAAGAAATATCTAACAGGCATAAGATCAAACCAACAAATTGAGTGTTATTTTGAATTATTTTTCAGACAACAGTATCACAATTAATTGTATACATTTTTAACTCATATTTTTGACAGTAGCTTATGCAAAAAAGATTGTTAGGTTTCAAATTATGAAGCAACACACACACTGTTAAAATGAAGTATTTAGTAACTTTGTAGATGTTGGTGGAACAGGTCCATAGTTAATGTGATGGACTACACCTGTGTGAACTGGAAGGTAACTGACTTCATACATCCACTGGTTTAAAGGTAAAGCACAGATGACTCTGAGAAGTCGAGTTTGTTCTGAGAAATAACTCCAGCATGGTTTGTTTTGCAAATGACACTGTTGCATCGATTTTATATTTTGCTTTCTAATGCATTGCAAAAATCATACTT
>JAZGTK010010971.1:0-7500 GCA_036877625.1 Ambastaia sidthimunki | reverse complement strand
TAATGATCAAGTGAAATATAATGACAGCTTTCCTCTGTGTGTGTGTGTGTGTGTCTGTGTGTGTGTGTGTGTGTGTGTAGTCTTGAATGTCCATTGCCCTTTGAGATTCTGCCCACTAGCACTCTCAGCACTTGTAAATCAATACCTGTCAATCACTTACACACACAGATACACACACACCTGGCTGCTGTACACACCCTCAATGGTTATTTGCCCCGGGGCACCTCTAAGCAAAGAGTGGGGCAGTTTTGTCTGTGTATGTGTGTGTATGAGGAATAATACACTTATTCTGCAGTGGTTTATTAACTGTCTGCCTATGTATGTAGTGATTTAATAACTGATTAATATTAGCATTTGTATATTTTGTCGTTTGCACAGACACTTTCTGTGCTATATGTAAGGTAATATTGACCTGTCCTGTGCAGGTAAGAATGTGTGTGTGTGTCTGTGTGCATGCGTGTGCGTGCGTGTCTGTGTGTCTGTGTGTAGGACATAAGAGTTCAGTGTAGACAATGAACAGAATTCCTGCCTGCATTCCTTTGGAACCTACACACACACACACACACACACACACCGTTCATCAGGCTTGAAAACTGTACACGTACATTACATTATATTACCACATTAACATTTTTTACAACAAAATTGACCCACAACAATTAGTATAAAAACATGAATAGTTAATTTAGTCTTTTATGGTAATGGAATATGTGTGCTTCAGACAGAGTTGATGACACTGTAATCCTATCAGATGAATGAATAGATTAATCTTGTTAACTGAATCCACACCAAAGTGCTCAGAGTCTGTGTAAGGATCACCAGTGTGTGTATGATGACAGAAAGACACATACATGTTCCAAAAGTACCTTTTTTATTGTTATAATTATGGATGTTATTCTTATGGCAATAAGACTATTTGGCTGTTTTCTCTGCATGTTGATGACAAACATTACAGATCATATATATGGGACAAATCAGTGTTACATTTTAATTTAAAACAGATTTATATGTTGCAGTTCACAATAAGGTTTAATTGTGACTAATACTGGCCATTTAGCCAAAGCCATTTTTCACAATCACTGTATTTATGTTGAGGTTGTTCTGTGTGAAATCAGTGCACACTTGTTCTGTTGTCCTGCAGCTGTGCTGGTTACTAGATTAAATTAAACATTCACAAAACTAAACACTAAGTCTTAAGTATCCGGACCGCTGTGTGTGCTGAAGGAGTTGGTCTGGTGGGATCTTTGGTGTCCCCTCCCGCCTGTGTAGTCAGATATGTTTTGTGTTAAACGTTTTTTTCTTCCTCTTGTATCTGATTCAGCCTGATTCAATGTTCTAAATGCTGTGTAGGACCACAAGGTAAATTGGAGTATGTGAATGTGTTCTGTCTGGTTGGTGATAGAGGGCTTGTTGCTTTAAAACTCAATTTGAAAGATGACAGATGTGCAGTAGTAGATGTTTTGCTTTGAAAGCTGAATCTGTGAATCAGTGTAAGTGTTTTAGGTGTGAATGTGTTTTTTTTTATTCAGATCTATTGCTTGCGGGTCATTGCAGTGCATATGTTGTTCTTTGATTCTACATTCACACAACATATAACCAATTAAAGTTTCTTAGACTTTATTTAAGGCGTAATTTAAAGGTTTTTCCTGCCTCTTTTTTGACTCTGTCTGAGTCTTTCTGTCTCGCTCATAATAAATGGGTTTGGACTTTATTGGCTGTAGATGAGGAGAAATGTCTTTGGTTAGATTGAAAGAGAGTCACAAAGGACTGTATGCTTTTTAATGCTCTTGCATTAAAGTTTGTGTGCGTGATTTTCCCTTGACCTGTTAAATGCATCTTCCTTTCTGTCTTTCTAAGGGTGATTTCCCAGGTGGGCGTTTCTGTGGAAACCATAAATGGCCCACCTGCATGGTCCAATCGCAGTTTTAACTGACACCTGAGATTGTGTGTTAAACCCATCTATCATCCTTTACTGGTCTCCCTACCTTTCAATTACATTCTAATATGGGGGATTTCTGACACTTCTGAGACAGCTCACCCAAAGCTTTGTATGTGTGTGTGTGTGTGTGTGTGTGTGTGTGAGAGAGAGAGAGAGAGAGAGAGAGAGAGAGATACTTTAAATTGCAAAGATGCATTAAGACTGACATGGGATTAAATGTAGTTTGATAAAGTATTTTCTTTCATGAGTATTATACCATACACTGATGCCACAGTGTGTGTGTGTGAGTGTGTGTGTGTGTGTGTGTGTCATGCTCTGATGGTTCCATTGAGTTAGTATGAAAATGAGAACCCAGAGGTTTATGGGTCGAAAGACTCAAACTCCAGCAGTGATCTGCCTCTCTCATCCCATCACAGTCACTGCAGAACCAGTCAAAGCACTGATAATCTCTCTCCATACCATCACTTCAGCTGAATAACATTAGAGCGGTGTGTGTGTGAGGATACATCATTAGTATTATACCAGAGGCTCTGACAGCTTCTCGACAGTGTGCTGTGACACACACACTCACTTTCTGTTTATCCCCCTCACCAGAATCTCTTCTGACAGCTCTTACTGGGAACAGATCTCCAGTCACTACAGGGAGTAAGCACAAAATATGTGTGTGGGGGGGACAGGAGAGCAGAGGAGACGGAGAAGATTAAAAATCACAAGTTAAATCTTTACTTTTCCGAGACGTCCATCTAAATAAGTGTGACTGGCACTTCTTCTTGGGGTGGGACACAAAGATGGAGAGAGATAAAGAAACAGAAAGAAATAACAATAAGAAAGGTTTAGAAGTCATATTAATCAGTGTCATTTGAGTTGTAAAGCTCCTGTCAATCATCCATAATCCTACCTGGGGAGAGGGCCAAAGATTGACCCCATGTGTGTTATTGAAGTTCCCACTGGTTTCATACTGCTGCTGTTTAGGTCAAAGGCCTAATGGAAGCGGCCAGGGACTGCTGTTAAATCAGTCTCCTGAGAGAACTGTGTGTGCGGTAAAAAGAGCTTGAACACAACTCTAGTTGTGTGTATAGTTTCATAATAGGTTAGTGGTTTTAAGATTAGTTTTTAGGAAGTTCGGTTTGTACCTGGCTTAAATTGAGTAATCATTTGTAAACGTTTGGGGCTGTCCTCAGTTTGAGAATTAATCAGTAAATCATATTTTTTTTTCCAAAATTGTACAGCATTTTGTTGTAGTGGTAGGGCTAAGTGTGGGTTAGGGTAATTTTGTAGTAATTACAAGAAGCCAAGGGTTTTCTAAATAACTTAATAAACATACTGATTGTTTTAAAGAAAACTGAAAACTATTAAAGGTTTTGTAGGTTTAAGATTATTGGGTTACTGGATATCAATACCAAATAGAAATCAAAGAAAAAAGATAGAAAAACATCATAGTGTGCAAGAGTAAATTGCTATATTGTTGCCCACTTCAAAGAAAAAAAGGATTATGGATAAAAGGGTTTAACCCCATGATGGTTTGACCCGGGGGAGAGATAAAGGTGGAGATAGAGAGTGATACAAATGGAAAGTGGAAAGAAAATAGCTAATATTCAATTCCAGAAGCAAATGGAATGAATGCAGACTTAAATCATAGGTTCAGATAAAAAGTTTGGTGAAGAAGACCAAACCGTAAGGAACAAAACTCTTAAACCAGGGTTGAAATGTGGAGTGTGTAATTTCCACCTTCTAAAAGCTGGTGTGTCTATACCCTAAATTAGCACATCAAACTGTCAGCTGTGTGAGTTATGATGTTCTCGGTCCCGTAAGCGTTAGCCAATTGCAGCGGTTTACTACTGACCAATGAGGTATGAGTTTTATGGTCAGAGCCCGAGTGGGTGATACAGCGATGTCGCCGTGGTGATAATCACCCTCTTAGTTCTGGAATTTGTTTTATGTCATGTTGCCGTGTCGGCTACGGTCATGGTGATTAGCTACGGATATTACAATGCAAGCAACATTGACCCAGAATCCACCACGGGCTGAGATGGACTGGTGTCCCTGTGCCAAATGCATACACATCTTTTTGCAACACAAGCACAGTTTTGTGTACATCAAATCTAAAATGATATATGCTTTCTGCTTCGTGCAACTAGTTTTTTTGTTTTATTATTTAGTGTTAATTTTGATGTCTTTAATACAATGAAAGTAGATGGCGATCGAGGTAACTAAGTTTATAAAAGGACCAAAAGGCATCATAAAGGCTAAAAGTAGTCCTTGCACAGTTCCTCTGATAGCTTTGTGTGAGGACCAGACTGAAGTTTACTGATATTCTTGCCCTGACAGTGTTTGACAGCCACAGTCACCATTCACTTTCATTGTGTGAAAAGAGCAGCTTAGATATCTTGTCGTAAATAACTCCTTGTGTCAACAGAACAAAGTAAGTTGGGTTTCACAGGAGACAGAACATGATGGCATGATGCTGAATTTTCATTTTTAGCCGAACTGTTTCTTTAACAAGAAATTAATCTCGGCTAATTATAAGTGACATAATTGTGTGTGTGTGTGTGTGTGTGTGTGTTTGTGTGTGTGTGTGATGAATCAGCTGTTAATGACGTGAGCTGGTCACTGTTGACGCAATGCTCAGTTGTTAAAGTCGTGGGATGTTGTGGTGTGTGACAACAGTTTATAACTCCAGGAATGCCAGTGTGTGTGTGTTTCTTTGTGCTCTATTCTTATTTTATAAGCGAAACACCCTTCATTTATTGTAAAACCTATTGAAACTACATCTTCCGTCATTTATCAGAGGTACTTTCTGATTAAACCGCACTAAAAACACCCTGATCTCACCATCTCACTCTATGGCCACTTTGCAGCCGTCTGATTCAACAATACGTTAACAGTGCATTGTATGAGTACACACACACACCTACACTAACACACACAGCTGTTGTCTTTGAGTAAAGTATCAGAGTACCACTTGAACTCAAGGGCTTTAAAGTGTTTAATAGACTTTAAAGATTATACAGGAGTACAAACATCAAATATCTAGCGTTACCATGGTAATCACGAAACCAGACTGGGGTTAAGCAGCACTATTATCTGGAACAGAGCAAAAGAGAAAAGAAGACCCTTGTGTTCTTCCCCTTTTCTATTCAAAGGTGTTTGCACAGTGCCCGACAACCCTGGATCTTTGCCAAATAACAACACACACACACACACGCACACATACACACACAAACACACACATTATCGTTACATGTATTCTAATATGAAAGAATAAAGCTCTATATATTATTTATAGTAGTAATAAAAACTATATTTTACATTTTCTTAAAGAGATGCTAGTGGTGCTGCCCAAATGTTCTGGGTGGTTGCCAGGGCGTTGCTATGTGGTTGCTAAGGTGTTCTGCATGATTTTTTTTGGTGCATTGCTACGCAGATAAGAAGGGCACCTTAAAGTGGTTGCTAGGTTGTTCTGGGTTGTTTCTTACTGGCTCAAATCAAAAGAAATTACATTTTTCTTGTGAAATGTTTTTACCTATTTTCTCATCTGGCTGGCAAAAATACTATGTTCATAGCAAAAACAGCAAGACGCAAGACGGGTTACCAAAGTTTTATACTTAGGGTTAGGAATTAATTCAAATCCCTAATCTAAGTGTGAACAATAGTAAAAGTGATGTTTACTTTAGCAAGCACCACTAATAACATTACACACCCAGGACACATAGACTCCCACATTTAGTCTAAAGAGGAGCTGAGAATCTCTCAGTCGACTGGCACATTTTAATTCTGATGGAGTGTGTGAGTGAGTGTGTCTGTGTGAGGGATCATTGTACTTGTGTGTATTATTCTAAATGGACTGAGGGCTTGGGGCTGACCTGAGAGATCACTGCAGTTACAAACGCACATGCTGAAACTTGCCGTTTCGCTCCCAATGGGGCTGAAAGCCGCCAATTCACTCTCTGGACTCTATTTGAAAGCATTTGCATGTCTCTTAGTTTGTTGTGTGTATACACAGTATTATCTCAGACAGTGTAGTAGCTGATCTAAAGGAAGAGAGGTTTAGGCAGTTTGATGTTCTGTCACATCTATATGTGTGAGAGAGTTGCAAAGGGAGTAAGAGAGAGAGAGAGTTAAAGAGTGAGAGAGAGCTGTGGGAAAAACCGCAGAGGGAAGAGTAACTCAAGTTAGTGTGCCAGCATGCCCTTGTTGGACCTGCAGAGACCAAAGACAAGAAGAAAAAGTTAGCAAGGTGGGTTATTTCTTTTCAGAACAGACAAAGCCTGAAAACGCTAAACACTGAATAATGTTTCTCTGTTTGTCAGTATGTTTATTTGCCTTTCTAGGAAGAAAAGCTCTTGGTTCTCACACTCTTAGGATTAGTTCAGCCGAAGTGAAAATTCATTGACTTCCCCTCATGCCATTCCCTCATGTGACTTTCTTTCTGTCAAACACAAGAAACAAAATTCTTATTGGCTGCTCCTTTCCATGCAATTGCAGTGAATGGGAACTGAAGCTTTGAAGTTTCAGAAAGGACTTGAAAGCACCATAAAAATATTATAAATTTGTTACAAATGACTCGTTCTTCCAAAAAGCTTTAGTGTGGCTTCGGAAGACATGGAATACTTTATGGTGTTTGTACATCGTTTCTGAAGCTTCAGTCCTCAATCACTGTAATTGTATAGGAAACAGCGATAAACACAGTCTTCAGAATTATTTCTTTGTTGTTCCACAGAAGAAAACTCATTTTTGGGTTTGGAGCAACATGAGGGTGAGTAAATGATGACAATTTTCATGTTTTGCATTTTTGGGGGCACTATTCCTTTAAGTTTCATTTCCCCTCGCTATGGCCTTTCCTCACACTTTTCTTTCTTTCATTCTTTCTTTTCTCTTTTCGCTCCCTTACTGGAGGTTCTGACAGTTGGTCACAGTCCAAAGAAACTGCTCAGTGGAACAATCGACTCCTTTTTCCTCCCCTCTTTCTCTTTCTCTCTCTCTCTCTGTCTCTCTGTTTAGGGTCTCTCGCACCAACCGTCATGAACTTAGAGGCTTATGACAGAGTAATTATGTCCTTCTCTCACTCTCTTTTTCTCTATCTCACTCTTTTGATTTGTTTTGTCTAGTGTTGTCGGTGTGGCATTGAGGTCTTAAGGTTAATTATTGTTTGTTTATATTGGATTTGAAGCATTTGGTTCCTGTGGAGAAGCCTTCCTCTGTGTGTGTGTGTGTGTATTGATTTGGCTACTTGTGAGGGCCAAATTTGTTATATAGTGAAATATCTAAAAAAAAGACAATTAAAACTGTCCTCACTATTTCCTACATTGCATAAATTGTTCCCTGCTTAAATTCTAATAGTGCTAATAGTGTGAAGAGGTATGTAGGAGGGCTAAAATTAAGGATAGTATAGTATCTCAGTATGAAAACCAGTGTGTCTATAAGAGACCCTCACTAATAAAGCCTGTGTGTGTGTGTTTGTGTGTGTGTGTGTGTGTGTTGTAGCCCTTGCTGTAATGATGATGTATGATTTGCTGCACTGGCACAGCCTCTTTGCTTAAAGAGACGTGAAGGGCAGAGAT
>JAZGTK010010970.1:0-12601 GCA_036877625.1 Ambastaia sidthimunki | reverse complement strand
CTCCTCCTCTCCTCCTCTCCTCCTCTCTCCTCTTCCTTGAGTAATTGTGTAGTTTGTGGATTCTAGAGGCAGTAAAGCTTTGCTGATATTACAGCAGTAAAAGAAGCACTAATGCAGCAATGCTAAAACTCTGCAAAACTGCTGCAGCTTCTCTATCATTACACACATGTTAGACAGATAAAAGATATACTGGAAAAAAATTTGGATTAGTTTATTTTCACACTGTGTTTTAACAGCACGTCTGTAGTAAATGTGGTAAAAATGAGCTTGTGCTGTCAGACTTGATCTCTGAGAGAGACAGAGAGAGAGAGAGAGAGAGAGTCATGCCCCAACCAGCTACTGCAATGTTATCTGGCTCAGATTTGTATCAAGGAATTTGTAGAAAGTGTTTGATTGGCATGTCTATGGTTTTAAGACTGGCTGAAGGGTTCAGAGACTCTACAGTGTTGAACAGTGTTGGCATGTATTTGGCACAATACACACGCTGTATTTTCACTGGCTGGGCACAGCGGCTGATGATGGATGAAAAACTACAGAATGTTTTACACTGAATGTATGGAATGGACTGTTTATTGTTGGCACACACTTCTACATGAGACACATTTTGTTTAAACGCCTGTAATTCAGTGTCTCAAACCCTGATATAAAATTCCCATATTTATCTGCTACAAAGTTTGTAAATCTTTTTACAGTATAAGTATTGTCCAGTACACAGAGAACTGATACAACTCACAGCTTGTGAAACTAGAGCCAACGTGACATTATAAAGCAGCAGCCGCGAGCTGTACGTCTGAGTTTATACTTACAGAAATGACGATCTCTCTCATCAGGCCTGTTTCAGAATCACGCTGCTGTTCACACAGTGAAGAGAGACTCACTCCACATCTAAAAAACAGCCCATTTAAAAAAGTCACGTTTTCATGCAGAATGCACCGGATCTCACAGACATTAAAAGCTCTGCATTACTCACTGTCTACACTGTTGTATTTTTCCTCACACACAGCTGTTTGTAATACTTGATTAGGATTGGTCAATTTATTCTGCACTGTGCTGGGGTCAGATGTTTTGGTTTAAAAACTGCTTAACTGTATAATTCATTGTTTCTCCAGAGAATATTTTACACAGCTGTGCAAGTCTGTCTCCCATATCTCAACTCTACAGACTCTTTCTTCTCTCATAATAAAATAACATAATATCATAAGAATGTTCTATGAACATTCAAAAACATCCTTTCTTAGATGTTATGTTAACTTTTGCTTGGTTATAAGAATGTTATTCTAACAAATTGTTATGTATATATGATATATATAACATTAAAAAGCATTCTACTAACGTTACCTCAATATTTTTTTGCTTACGTTCACAAAATATTTAGAAAAATATTAGCCAACACTCTGTTAGCTGAGTAGTGATTCATTTGCACAGCTTGCTAACTGTGCTCTTACAGAAACTAAATCACCAGACTGTTATTGAACTGTGACTGATGAATGACTTACAGGTTCTAAGCCTCTGCCACCACGAAACGTGAAGCTGACGTCAGTGAATGAGGGGTTAAAGGTCACATGGGATCCACCCGGTGATCTGGACGGGCGGCCGGTAAACAGCTACAACATCGGCTACGGAAAGTCCATGAAGTCTCTACGCTTCATCACCGTAAATAAAGACAGCCGGTCTGAGATTCTAGAAGACGTAGGTAAGAACATTATGATGTTAATAAACAGCTGGTGACTCACATCGAGTGCTTCCTCACTGCATCAGGTGTCTCATGTGTGTGTTGTTTCAGAGTCTGGAGTCCTGCATTTTCTCAAGATGAGTGCTAAGAATAAAGACGGGATGAGTAAACCTGTCTACAGAGCGGAGACTCCACGAGGTGTGTGCAGTCAGAACTGCGTTTATCCAAAACTCTCTATCACACTTTTCACTGATTTACACTCATTTATGAATGCAAACATCACATACCAATAATTCAGTAATTAAAACCATCACCATTAAGTTTTATCTACATCAATACATGATTATATGTCATTTTCTAAATGTACTCCGATAAGCCTTATTGAGATTGAGTTATATAGATTCTAAAGGAGCTGACATGACTAATTTTAGTCCTTTTACAGGGAAAGTATTTATAACTTTAAGAGTCTCTGTTTTTATTGTTCTTTTCACAACATTAAACCAGACTGGGTTGCTAACACACACTCATGCACAGACTGAGAAGAATATAAAGCTGTTTCTGTTTTCCTTCAGTGCTGGTGATCAAACTCTGGCGCGATCAAACCGTCTAAAGATGGAGATTGTGTGGCCTGTCTTTGTTTTTGTATTTAACACAGAACTCAAGTCAAGAGGCTTTGTGTTGTAGCCAGTCACTCGTCCAACACACACCACATAAACTTTCTTGACTTTGTCCTTGTTTGTCTCCAACAAACAGGATCTGGGCATATTGATGCATGTCCCAAAGCGCTTTCCCAAAACATCTGTCGTAATCGGAATGAACATTAATAATCCTGCAAAAAGACTGTAAATGTGCTTGACTGAGAATTTTAGCAGTAGGAAACAAATCTACTGTTTTAGCTCCGTTTTAGAGATAGCCTGTCGTTAATCGCTTAATGTTAATTAAAAGCTTTGAAGAGTTAAAACAGTCCCATAGATGTTAGTTTGTGTAATCGTGTCTCTGCAGGAGGAGAGTGGCTGAACGTGGATGGCTTTGCAGTCGAGCCTCTCAGCAGATCTTCTCCACCTGTCCTCCATTCACCTGTGACTGACAGACAACAAGTTTAGTTAAAATCTGCAGGTCACAGACAAATGACAGATATGGGGAATGAAAAACAGAAAACATCTCAATTTTGCTCCCTGGATAAGGTTTAAGTTTGGGTCAGGTTTGCATGCCAACAATCTTTGATACCCCAAATTCCAAGTACGACAGTGACAGTTTGGTGAATGTAAATGTATTTAATCAAAGCGATTTGAAATCAACAAATCAAAAACATTTTTGGATCCCTAGCTACTGTCATGATGTTCCCATGGCATCTCTTTTGCCTTGTCATGTGATTAACAAAAAACATATGGATTGTGTCAGTCATGTGACCGTGATGTGGCAGGAAGAGCTTAATTCAGTTTCACAGCCATCACTGTTGTATTATTATCCCATACGGGACTGAACGTTGAGAGCCAGACCACATGCAGCCCAGCTGAGTGTGCACACATGCACTCTGCTAACTCATCTCATCTGCTGATCTAGAATCACATCCAAAACCTCCCAAAGAGAGAAAATTCATATTATCAGCAAAAGATCAGAAGAGCGGAGCGGAGAACGAAAACAAAGTGGCATTCTGGACCCAGAATGTGACTGTAGTGAGATCAAGTGAATAATGGAGGGCAGGAGATAGAAACTGAAGTTTGATTCAGGATGTGTGAGGCTCAGACGTGTCTGTTTGTGTACAGAGGAAAGATTTGCTGTCATTGTCATTTTGATTTTGAGACACTTCATCCTGTGACACTTTAACCAGAGAGACAATAAAAACTTTTATTTACCTTTTTTACAAAAACTAAAAAACTGGAGCTCTGCTGTGTGCGATCATGCAGTGATTTTACTGTAAAACTTCCCATTTTATTAGAAAGATTTTTATTGGCACACTTGTTAAAGTAACACAATCATGCTTTAAAATACACAGACAGTGAAAATGTTTACAAGAGATCATTTGAGAATGATTAAAGAGGAGAGAGAGAGAGAGAGAGAGAGAGAGAGTTTTTTTCTTTAAAGACACAATCCCACAGATTAAGCTCCAGTGCCAACACTCTCTCTCTCTCTTTCTCTCTCTCTCTCTCATTCATCAGGTAGAATGGTGTCTTCATCACACATAAAACCACGACACTCAGTTCAGAGAGCCCCTCAGTCATCATCAGGACCGGACCCTCCTCACCCAAGAGGACCCCAGCCTCTCCGACCCCAAAACAAACACAGAGTGGACCAGCTCCAAGCAGACCAGCGCAATGCAAACAAGCCCAAACTATGTGAGGACATGAATCACTTCTAGCTCATGTCACCTGTTCATTTGTAAGAGACTGTAAACTGTTTAACTATTCGTGCATATACCTTGTACATCTACGTTTATGGAAGCAAAGCTCGGATTGCATGTCTTCAGTACGTCCTATAGCAGGTAATGTGTACTGAAACGTGACCTCCTCTGTTCATAGCGTCTGAGTCCGTCTATGTGGTGTCACTGCAGGCATCCAGAGCCCAGGAGAGGAGTTCACCCATGAACACAGCCATCACACATCAAAAACCCCCCGCAGGTACATGACTGCGCTGCTAACAGCACGCTGAAAACATCTTCAAACATCTTCCTGAAATGATACAGAATGAATCCCAACCTGTTTGTGTGCAGAACCAGAGGTTCAAGATGAAGCAGAGGACGTCACAGTCCGGGTTTTATCTCCTCAGTCTGTTCTGATCACATGGGCTGATCCGCATGTTGAGAAGAGGAAGGAAACATCAGGGCGATCCAGGTAAAAAAACGATTCCGCCGGGGGACTGCAATGCAACATGGGAAAAACAATGACCTGACCCCTAAAAATAAGTGTTAGCTAATGTATTCATGTTATTTCTGTCCTATTAAATCATATTTCTTACAAATAAAATCACTTAATTTAAATGTTATAGTTTATATACATTTTAGCATATAGTATTTCTATGGAATTGTTAATATACATTATATGATGTTGTTATTTTTCTTTTCTCAAAGACGACAGTGTCTCATGATGGATTTAATTCAACTCTAGAATTAATATACAGCACTTGAAATGTTTTATGCAGGCATTACACAGTGAGATACAGAGAGAAAGGAGAATCTGCTCGATGGGAATATAAGGACACACCTCAGAGGCGTCTCATAATTGAAACGCTCTCCGCCGACAGCATGTACGAGTTTTCTGTTCGAATCTCACGAGGAAAGCAGGAGGGCCGGTGGAGTGCATCTGTGTTCCAGAGAACCCCCGAGTCAGGTCCTGATCCAGTCTGATCATAATTATGACATGAAAATCATGACTGTGTGCAAAACTTAACCAGATGTTTTACTTAGTTTACATCCTGTTAGCATCTTTTTTTATCAACACAGTTCTTTACAAGACTAACACTTAACCAATAAATACAGAACCTCAGTGAGAGCGATAAATACAGACAGTTTACAGGTTATGTACAACTATTGGTCAATAAGAGACTATAGATACTATAGATTCTATAGACAGATGCCACTGTTTACTGCCTGTTTGGAACTTAATAGTGATTAGAAGGACATTGTTACTTATTCTCATGGAAAACATAAACATGTCTTTAGTTTTTATCTGTAAATCTCCAGGCAGAAGAAAAGTGACGTTTAGGGTATCTAGTGCTTTACTCTGTTTGTATTATAGTTGCTTTCTGTCTTTATGCAGCTCCCTCTGGTCCTCCAGAAAACTTTCAGGTGAAGCCGCTTAGAGGAAAAGGAACAGCTGTCACTGCTTCCTGGGATCCACCAGAGCAAACAAATGGACGAATAAGAGGTAAGATACTCATGTAATACTGTAACCAAGGTCCAACCATCTTAATAATTGCATTCAAGGTATACTGGCTTTTTGAAATTTACTGATTTATTTGACATTTGCTTTCAGAGTACATCCTTTCCTATACTCCAGCTCTGAAACCTTTTGGCATGAAGTCAATCACATATCGTGGGACCATCACCTCTGCTACTATTGATGGACTCGCACCAGGCGACCGCTATAGCTTCAAAATCCGTGGAGTAAATAGGAAGGGGCAAGGGCCACAAACTAAAGCTATTATTGTTGCAATGCCTGGATGTAAGTATTCCCCAACACAAATGTTTCCTCTTATAAACTTTATTACGCTAGAAGCTTTGCAGAAATTTGGTTAAGACTTATATCTTGATTTTACCTTCAGCTAGCACTGCTGGAACAAAAATCTCCACTCAGTCAAACAGCCATAAGACCAGTCACAGCACCTCTATAACTTCATCATACAATGAATCAGACAATCAGGAGTCAGAGGAGATGGAAGAATCAGATATTCAGACCACTCCAGCCACTTCAACTCAAGCTCCATCTGCGAACAGGCAAAGACGCCCTCTTTCCCAAACAAGGTCCTACCATAGCATCTTCTCATCTGTCAGGGGTTCTGTCAAAAAAGGAGTTACTAATTCAAGATCAAACTCACATTCATCCTCCACTCATATCAAAGACAGAGAACAAACTACAGATGAGGAAGAGTGGCCAACAGACAGTCCAACAGATGAGAAAAGAGCAAATGAGGCTACTGAGGACACAACACCAGTGAGCAGTAACAATGTTACACCTCAAACAGAAAAAGATTCAAAATATTCACCTGACACTTCAGAATCAATTAAAAGATCCAATCAGTCACCAGACACTCCAACTTTACTTTCAAAACCATCCCTAAATGTCCATAAAAAAACAGAGGACCAGCGTTCTTTTTGGACACCTCGCACATCCTCAACTGTAGACAGTCGATTAAGAAGGCCTAATTCTCGCCCACATGGTTCTCAATCAAAAACACGAAATGAAGATTCTTCAAGCTTACTGGACAACCCAGAGTCTGCAGCTACAAGAAAGGACACAACCACAGTATCCTACCCTGAGGGAAAAGACAACCAGATAAGTGTGATCGACAAGAAGTCTTCAGTGATCTCACATCAAGAAACCATGCCTGAACCAGTGAAAGAATCAGCATCATCATCTTCTGCCTCTTCTTCCTCAACATCATCATCTTCATCCTCTTCTTCCACTTTGACTTCTAAATCATTATCTCTACCATCATCATCATCCTCTTTTTTAGGTACAAGAAGGTTTCCCTTTACATCAAGTCGGTTTACAAATGCAGGATCTGGTTCTACGTACCCGAATAGTAGGAGAGTTGGAACTAGAGTTCAGAGAGTTCAAACAGGACAGCACAAACCTGACTCATCATCTTCATCTTCACAATCTACACTGCCAATAGAATCTAGGACTTCTGACAGTAGTGACAACCACTCCTACGATACAACAGAGGAGCATATGAGCTATCATTCCCATCAAAAGAACACAGAGATAGACACAATAGAGGATGAACAACCAGCTGTATCTGACCAAACTAAAAACCCCACTTTTGATACAACTAAAAAGGAACAGCAAGAAGCAAAACAAAATTACGATAACAGAGATGAGAAACATGACAGTTATGGCTCTACCCCCCTCTCTTCTTCAAGGACAAGCCCCTCTTCAACAGGACGAAGTTCAACCTTTCATTTACCAAGCCAAAATTCTAGGATAGTTACAGGCAGTCGTAGACAGGATGGCAGAATACCATGGAGTAGGACCGCCTCATCTGTAGGTGCAGGAAGACCAATTATTAGAGGAATACCTTCACATTCTACTACTCAAGACAGTAGTGATAAAACCAAAGTTTCCCCCACTACATACCTCTCAAAACAGGAGGTAGACCCTGTCTCAAATAAACCTAGTATCCTAAACAAAGAAACTGTTTCAACAAATATTGCAAAAAGTTCTAATAATGGATATTTAAAAATTAGCAATAATCATGACGATGATTATCTGAATGAGGGGAGCAAAGAAACCTTTGACAGGCAAAACAAAGATGCTATTCCAACCGTACAACCTAAAACCACTACAACACCTGTGAGTGAAACTCACAAACCTGTCCTGAACTTTGAGAATGAAAGTGTGGATGGACAACACGGTACCACTAGCACTGGTTCAATAACATCTCCCTCAGTTCCTCAAAGAGGCTCTGTTTTGGGTTCTAATGGGAGGGTGCGCTCACCTATCCTAGCAAGTAGGCTAAAAGGATCACAACTTCCTAATAGGCTGTATCCAGTGACACACAAAAGACTGAGCTTTGCTTCCACACCTGATATTACATCCTCATCATCCTCAGCTTCTTCGTCTTCTCATAAAAGTGCTGCAAAATCACCACTTACCTCAGACACAGGCAGTACTAGTAATGTTAGGTTTACTCCAGGGGCAGTTTCACTCTCCTCTCTTGGGCAGATATCTGGTGGTGAAAATTCATCTGGGAATGTATCACCCGAGTCACTCTCACCTCAACCTCGGAATCCAGCGATGGGATCAAGGCTGCGATCGGTTCCAAAAGAAAACACTCCAAGCAATGGTTACAAACCCAGTTATGGAAAAGGTGAATTCTGTGGTGTCTGCAAGGTTCTATGCATGTTCTAAGTACAAAATACCTTATCCAATATCATCACGTGCATGTGTAGACAGTATGACTTATGCTTTTACCTCTATTTGTTTGTTCAGGCAAAAATGGACGACCAAACATGACAGCCACAAATGGGAAAGTATCCTCAACAGCTGATGAAAATGCAAAACCAAGCGGAGTCAAATATATCACAGGGCCTGATGGAACAAAATGGGTGTGTTTACATGCAGTGTTAATTTTGATACATTTGGATACATTTTATATATCTATTGAAATCATTATCATTATTATTACAAAAAGCAAAAAGCAATTATATATATACACAAATATATATTGTTATCAGCAGGATATTAGCCCTTGTTTCATTAATGCATTTCAAATAAATTTAGACTTTTGAACCAGTAATACAGGCTGCTCTGATCATATGGCCGATATCCATTTTTTCTGTTACCTGCCCCTTTTTTGGAGGGCTTTGATGGTGGGTCTTTACTCTCTTAGACAGTAGATCTGGACAAGGGTGTCTTAATGAATGAAAATGGGCGGGTTCTTCAAGATTCAAGGGGAAGACCCAGAAAAGTTATCCTGGGGGAGGATGGCAGGACTATTTTTGGTGAGTTACTTAATTTTTTATTTCATGTAAATTTAGATAAATAAAGCAAAGTTGGAGCAATGTCATCAAATGAGCTTAACCTATATATGCAATCACATGCAAGATGACCAGGGCAGCCCTCTGGTTAACCAGGAAGGACTGGCATTATTTGGCCATGGAAGAGACAGTCGACCTGTGATTAATCCCAGTGAAAAGTACCTAACTGTGGGAGGAAAAACTATTGTGGGACTGGACCGGCCTAAACCGAGGACTACAACCACAACTACAACAACCACTACAACCACAACAACAGCAGCCACTACAACCACACCAGAACCCACAACCACAGAAACGGTAACAGAAACTGTGCAGTTAACGACACTGGCTGCTGAGCCAACATGTCCACCTGGATTGTTCTCCCGACTGGATGAAAACGGTTTCCCAAAAATGGACAGTGATGGAATTCTTAACTGCTATTCTGAAGGTGAGACAAAGATCCTGCTTTGGTCGTTTGATTTATTTCTGTTCAAACTAAGTGGCTTTATAAGATGTTTAATGAACATCTGTAAGATTTAGACTTACACAAACTTGGATGACCTTTTTGTAATGACAACAGTTTCTGTCTAATGAACAGATCTTGTTGTATAATATTTTGTTATGTAATACTGCTGGTTTGAACACAAGTCAGCTAATGTGGTGCCTTTTGGGACAAACTTGCCTGGATATAGTTTCAATTGTTATGCAGCATGTCTAAGCCATTTCTGTGGCAAGTATATTACCCATAAGGGATGATGTGGTTACTTCCTCAAATTATTACACAACTAGTAACTAGTATAGTAATATTTGTATGTATGATAGGATACAGCTGAAGATTTGATTTAACCTTCTATGTTCTTAAACCTGTTTTTGATTTACAGAGGAGTTTTTTGTGGAGACCACCACAATCTCAATCTCCACAACACAGCCTCCCACTTCTGAGACTAGACCATTCAACAGCACCCCTACATCTGAGTTTGATGCGGCTGGCAAGAAACGTTTCACAGGTAAAGTGTCTTCTGTGCGCCTGTTTACGTTTGCAGTAGGACAGCAGTGGGTATCATGGGAAAAATCAATCTCTGCTCCTATTGGTTCCAAACTCAGTGATGTCATGTTGAGATGGAACCTCACAGGAAACACAACTGGCTGCTGAGTTAATGTCTTTTCAATCGCTTCAGCATTTCCTGCAGATGTGAAGCATTGAGAGTTGAATAGTGAATGAGAAGGAAATTTATCTGGCCTGCAGATGCTGTTGTTTTAACCCAAGAAGTAGAACCCAACTACTTTAACTTCTTTAACCTGTTTGTCCCATATGACTAGGGTGCAACTACCCTAATCTCAGGTCTGCAACTAAAACATTATTTGGTTTTACAAGCTGTTAAGACTCGAGTTCTTTCATGTTAGCAGCTTCTGTAGGAAAGCAGCAGCTTCAGGATCTGAGTATCTGAGAATATCTGAAAGTATTTGAAATCAGCTCTATAAATTATGCCTCAGTGTCTGTGGATTTGGGCTTCCTTCTCAAATTCAAAAAGATAAAGGTGTATGTCTAAATAAGAAAAATGAGAAAGAAACAGTGAGTGAGTCTCTCTGAAGAATCACATGCACAGAAGTGTGTTTTTTTTGTTGTGTATCAGGGTCAACATCACAAAAACTTTTGATTAGCTCCAGGTGTGAATCTTGTGGCCCGATCAGATGGGTTCTGGAAGTGGATCCAGTTGGCATCATGTGGGATGACAGAAATAACAGAATTTTTAGCAAGCCAACAGGAAAAGCTGCAGTCTACATCGAAATATCAAAAAATAGTTTTCATTACCTCCCATTTTGAGCAGGGGTAGATAACAAACAAAATACAATATATAAAAAGATAAAACAAGGTTTATGATCTTCAACAATTTTAGACAAAAGATAGTTCTGAGGTAAAACAAAGAAGAAATATTTAAGATTCTGCACCATATATAGGTACAACATAGACCATCAGGTTTTGTCTAAACATGTGCCATTTAGCAGCTTAAAATTCTTTACCTCACAACCTCCTTCTTTCTCCACCTCTTAACCTCACAACCTCCTTTTTTCTTCACCCTCTTCACCTCATAACCTTCTGCTCTCAGCTCCATATGTTAACTACATCCGTAAGGACCCTGGAGCCCCCTGCTCTCTTACTGAGGCTTTGGACTACCTGCAGGTGGATGTCTTGGCAGACCTGATGAAGAAAGACCACCTGTCAACCAATCAAAAGCAACCACCCAAAAACAAACCCCATAATGTCACTGTGGTTGCTATGGAGGGCTGTCACTCCTTCGTCATCTTGGACTGGGCACGCCCACTAAAGGGTGACATGGTATCAGGTAAAGGGTTTACTAGTTGCCTAGTACAGTAGAATAGCAAGTACAAATTGCGTGTACTTGCATAACTCTTATTCTCCACGTCTCAGTAACATCTCTGCCAAAAAACACAACATTTCCTCTTAACCGAAACCTCGCTCCAGTGCTCCATCAAGCCTTTCAAATGAGCAACAATTTGTTAAAAAGGTTTAAAAAACACATCAGTTGATGCAGTAATTTATGGTGCTTGCCCGTTTTCCATCTACAGCATGTGAGAAACACATGCCGCATTTCACAACGTGAATCTTGTCTAGACCTGTGCAACAGTAACAATGCAAAGAAGATTTACTGCTGAATCAACAACTGAGCCAAAATCAGTCCCATCAGCAGCAACTGTGTCACTGAAAGACAGATGTACAATTAGCTGAACAAACACATGATGTGATCTGGAAACTATTAACATGAGCTACATTTATTGGATATTACACAAGCCAACACAGCAACATCCACGAACACGCAAGAAAACTGACATTTGTTGGGTATGTGGGTACCTCTCAGTTCTTACTTATATGCCAGTGTTCAGTTTTCTCTGTAGCTATACAGAACCTGCAGTTAGTCTATATTCAACTTAATTCAAAATGCATATTGTTGTACTGTATTCCTTATACAGCGTATTGTATTTATAAGAACTGTAAATACAGTATACAATAATTTAAAGTGTAGTTTAAAGTGTAGTTTGACTTTTACCCAATAACAATGAACCAATCAGAAACGCTCTCTGCCTGTGAATCTGACGTCACGTGCGTGTGGAGGAGGGCGTGGCTACTCAGTGAGATCACGTGACTGATGTCAGTGAAATAAAGTTAAGAAAACATCTGAAATCGCTCAAAACACATTTCACTGGCCTGTTATGTAATGTAATAGATAGATTAGCTGTATCGTGCTCATAGGATCAACACACATCTGTTTATTATTAATTATTGTTATTATATTACAGAAAACACTGATGTATGCAGTACATCCCACGAGCTGGCATAAGTTTAACCATTTCATGACATAACACGAGTTTATGGAGGAGATTATATTGAGGAATGCGCAGTAACATCATGAGAGCTATACTTCAGCATTTATCGTCGTGTATTTAAATGTCTCGGTGTAATGTATTGATCTGTTTTATAGGATACATGGTACACAGCGCATCTTACGACGACGTGCTGAACAACAGGTGGTCCAGCAGACCCTCGAGCGGAACACACCTTCCTGTGGAGAACCTCAAACCCAACTCCAGGTGACACAACACACACAATCTTACACAAATACACACAAATAAAAGGTCAGAAAGTGAATGGTCATCATTAACTCACCCACGGCGTTAAATGTGTTGATTTGTTCATTCCTGGATGAAGAACATTCAATGAGGCTCCGTAAAAA
>JAZGTK010010969.1:0-15981 GCA_036877625.1 Ambastaia sidthimunki | reverse complement strand
TACTGCAGCATAGTGAAGCTATGACATACAGTAAGTCCAGCGGAGTTGTAATATACAATATTATACAGAATATGTACAGAGGCAGCATAAGTACACTGGTAAGTGTAATCATGTAAGTGACAGTAATAACATCACCAACCATAACATTTTCATACTAAAAGCGATGGACTTCTTTCTTATATCTCTTTCTGTTTGGCCTTTTGTTTACCTGGTAAAAACGTAGAGCAGAGGCCCCTGTTGGACAGCAGTAATAATGCCAACATTGGTAATCAGTTGAACTCCAAATAGCACAAACCAAAAGACACTGAACAAAACCGGCACAGAAAAGCCATGCCAGAGAGACACTCCCACAGCCATCAGTCTGTACAGCTCAGTCACCTACAGCGAGAACAGAGATATAAACAACAGAAACTGAAATTCATAACTATGTAAAGTGGCATAAATTGATTGGTATTTGTTTACCTCTATGTCCATTATTTCTCTGTAAGCTGCTCTGGCCAGTCTATATGGCACAAACAGGTTGACAAGAAAGACAACAGCAACCTCGGCCCCCGTGATCATCATAGAAATGTAAGAGAGAGTGAGGAGCCAGTCCAGAGGGACACAAACCACCCTTGCCAGAAGAGGGAGCAAGTGTGCCGAGAACATCCACACACGCTGAGTCCGCATGAGAAATGCACACAATGTAGCGACTATAATCTGACCTGTACACACAAATAATCAGGAAATAAACCACAAATAGTCACATGATCATAACTAATATCACTATGAACAAATATGCAAAAAATTTAAAGTTGTATGTCAGGCCCCATTTCTAACATACAGTGCCCCCCTAAACAATTTTGACAACTATACCACACTTTAACTATAAAGTGTATGAATGTTTTTTATAGCAAAGTATTTTTGGTCTAGATTATTAGAGCTATTTGCTATTTATTAGAAAGCTAAAAAATCCTGCAAAACTTTTTACAATATTCTACAGCAACAAATGTACTTTTTTTAAAGCAAGACAACTCGCATTTGGACACATTCTGGTTGACAAGCTTAGTAGATCATACTCAAAATTAATATAATTAACTACACCTAGGAGACCTGTGTGAATATGAATGGAACTGACTTCACAGTTCATACAGCCAATGAAATTTACCTTCTGACCAGTTGCCTAAAGTAATTGCAAAAAGGTAAATTCCAAAAAATGTCCATAATTCTTTGCTATTTTGTATGTAATGCCATGTAATTCATGCATATAAGAGTGGCTTAAGTGTCTGAATTATTTGTGGGACCACTGTAATGGTAATGTGTAGTGTGTATGGTGTGTGTGTGTGTAACATACTGGTGAGTGCAGTCACAAAACGATTCAGTGCTGGAGAGTCCAAGAAGAGAACACCATTATAACCATACTTAACTTCCTCTCTGACATAATCTCTGTTAACAGAAACACGCATAAAGACACGATTCCAGCATCATCAGTACTATGTTTGTTCACATATTACAATCAATATGACATTTTCACCTCACAATCTGATGACCCATGTACAGTAACAGAGCACACAGGACATGCAGGTACAGTTGGACAATGTGCACAAGCGGAAGCAGCAGTACCACAATACTCACTATGTGACCTGCAGGAAGGACAAACAATAATCATTATGTTGTTCACTATAGTGTATATATTGCACATTGATGTGATATACTGGCTATATACTGAATCTTGATAGTGAAATTACATACCTAAGTAATAAATGTTCCAGATCACATATTTGTATTTGAAGAGCATGTCCTCTGTCCTCGCCTTGAGATGATCCGTGAAGCTGTCAATGTCACATTTATACAGCATGTCCAACACCAAAATGCTGGGCACCCTAAGGACAACATTAGCTACCTCTTCTAGTCGTGGCATTTTAACACGACCAAAATAACCACTTGTACCATGTACACTGACTGTGTCACATCATGACATTTTGATATAATTTACATGCAGTTTGTTCCTGTTTGAGACTTTTTTTGACATTCCTCAGTTTGGTCAGTCAGTAGATTTAATGTGAAACTGTGGGAAGAGAAAAAATGAGAGTTGCTTGTTTTTTAAGATATACATTATAAAGTTCACAAGACGCAATAGCTGTCAAACAGCGAAAATACTGTTGCCTCCCACCTCGGCTGTTGGTTTTAGCAGCATGGCAGATCGCAGCTTCACAAAACAGCACAATTCAGTTCTGGCATACTAAACAGATTTGACACCTGTCACAACCGCATACAGCTTGGAAACTACACTGAACTGCATCATAAAATAAACACAAACGAGTTCCTCTTCCTGCCCTGTGCCGCCGTCTGTTATAATGGAAACATCCTTCACTCATCACTGCCACCTGCTGAGTTGGAGTAAGAAACTGTATTTTAGTAGGTCATGTTTGAGAGAAACCATTCAGGGTCCTGTGTAAGTGTACTGTCTGAAACATTTTGAAGTTTAACCTAAAACAAAATACGAATATTATCTTCTGATATTATTTATTTAAAATTTAAACTTAATTTTGTACATTTTTGTCTACACAATTTGTGTACACAATTGTCTTCACACTTGTATTGCTTGTGAAAATCATGAAAATAAATAAAACAACAAAAGTGAGAAACACACATAATATTAATATAATATCAACATTGTAAAATGAAATAAATGAACAATAACAACGTTATAACAATAACCGAACAGCAACATTTTAAACTCATTTAAAAACTCAGTGCATTAATAAAATATAAAAAATAGGGCATTAATTTAAACTTTATTACTGACCGACCACTAGTACAAAACTAATAAATGCCACCAAAAAGTGTGTAACAAGTTTCACCAGTGTTAACTTTAGACTACGAACAGACACTTTACAGGAAAAGATGCAAGGTCCACTTCTGCTAATTTCACCATTTATCTTTTTCTTCTTAGTCATATGTCTCAACTGAGACATTTTTTTTTGCAAAACCAGCAATCTCTATACAAGAGATTCTACATGGAGGAGAGAAATACACTCAACGTTGACCCTGGATAACCTTGAGTAAAGCAGAACACAGTTTAGAATGGTAACTATTGAACTACAGTGCAGGTGAAAAGCAGTGGGTGCTATAAAGGTCTGAGGGGAGAGGAAATGGGCTCAGTGACCTTTGTAGCCAATTTCCCCTGTGTTCAAACAGCAGCATGAAAGCCAGGTCTGTTTCTGAAGTCTGTGCAAAATGTCAATTGCAACTTATCCCACCAGTAGAAAGATTTGCTTTCTACAAAGATTTGAAGTAGATCCCCTATCCTCTCCAAAGCCTTATTATGAGTTGTGATATGATTGTATTTGTTTTTAGATCTATCTATCTATCTATCTATCTATCTATCTATCTATCTATCTATCTATCTATCTATCTATCTATCTATCTATCTATCTATCTATCTATAAATATGTGTTTAGGACCATAAGACTTTACCTTTATCATGAATAAACTTTCCATTATCATAATATCATTCCATTAAACTTGGTTTCCTTTACATGCAACAATAATCCCCACACAGTTTAAATACTGAGCCATCAATGAAACTAGCTGTTTCAGTAAGCAGGGTGCGAAAGCGTTTAGTGACTTCATTTTACAGTAAGCGATATATATGGAAGTTGTGTGGGGAGTGGAACAACTGTATTCATGGTTTTAACATCACACCTCATTATGATGCAACATACATGTATCAATCAGCAGAAAATTCCACATAACAACTTCTGTTTTTGTCTAAGACTTTAGTACATATAAACATGACTTTGCAAGCACATGTGAGATTTCCATTTCCCCTATGGAAACACAAACTCTCAACACTGGGCTAGTTTCTCTCATTCTCTCTGCTAAGTCACTGCTGTTGTCATGAAACTACTCTTTTGCAATAAGGGGAATTCCTGGTTCCTACTCTGATGTGCCTTTTTTTCTCTTCATCTCCCCTTTTCCTTTTTTTGTTTTATGGGAACTGAGGGCTAAACCAGTGAGAAGTTTTTCCTCAGAAGTGCTTTGTATTGATTCATTATGAGGGGGCGGGAGACTCCCTCCCACTGCTTCCTTCTTACTGGGAAGTGATTGCAAGCTTTCGGTACTGAAAGAGCATGAGGGAGTGAGTGTGTGTGTGTTAGAGAGAGATAGAAAGAGAGCGAGATAGACAGAAAGAGGGGGACAGAGAGAGAAGTATTTAAGCTGAGACCATTTAGAAGTCATATATTCAGAAGTCACCTATCATCACTGGCTTTAAATATGAGTTTTGCATTGGAAACTGTAATGACAAATGTGGATTGTGGATTTTGAAGCAACAGCTTGATCCATGATAGCACTGTCATAGCACAGGAACATGAGATAGGAGGTGGATCGTGACTGGCTGTGTTAAGCATGACTTTCTCCTTATCAGGTAGGTATTGAATGTCTGAAATCTTTAACCAATCTGAATTTTTTGAATTGTACAAAATAACGACAGGAGTGGGGTGAGTAAAAAATAAATGGCCTTTCCTTAATGCTTGTATTGTATTTAGATTTTTAGTCACAACTACATATACAAATGTAGTTTTTGTATTAGAACAACATATGATACATAGTTAATTAAATAGGAACCCTGGAAGAAATAATAAATATTTTGGTACTTTAGAGGGGATTTCCAACTGTGCACCCATCAGGGCAGTTTGACTGGTTCAGTGTTAATTAATGGAATGAGAAAGTTTCCTGAAAGTGCTCAGGTGTGGCAGTTACTCGACTCAGGACATAAAGTTCAATGTTTTTTCTCAGCAGTTCAGTAATGATCAGACATTAAACAAATATGTGATGGCAATAACATTGAAACAAAACGTGAGGTAAATTACGTCACTGACCCTTTGGCCGTCATAGAGGCTGTGAATTTATAATCTGTGTCTCTCAGGTTCAAGGAAAAAATACAACAAAAACAAAAGTGTAATGGTGGGAATATTGAACTTTGAATTGCTGATACTAGCAGGAAAATTTTGAGCTTTAGGGATGTTTATTCCAGGTTTGTTGTTTCCAGGTGTTAGTTTCTGAAGTTGTATCTTCCTACCTCTGTGTTGTTTTCCAAAATATGGGGGAAAAATTGTTAGAAAAAGAATAAAAACACACCACATTTCTTTATTGTTACAATACTGCAATATTTTAATTAAGTAAATTAAATGTTTGAGCATTCAGCCCTGAGAACTGAATTCCATAGATGGTGGTCATAAAGAATTCATCTATGGGCTCAGTTCTTCTGGCACTGTGTTCCTTATCTACCTTCTCTAAAAAGAAGAAAAAAGTTGTTTGATAGTAATCAAATGTTTGTTTGCCATATACTGTTGTATAAAACACATGAAAGTTTGAGTGAAATGTGAATTATAAAATACTGATTTGTCAGTATTTTGAGTTACAATGCCTTTTGAGACACTTGTATGTTGTATGTTTAATGTGTTATACAATAAATTTTTGATGAATGGAATTGCAAACCTCCTTTCAGTGCTTCTCCCTCTTTTCTAAGTATAGACTAATTTGTTGTCATAGCATACTGCTCATAGTGACAGTCAAATTTACACTCACATTTATCAGAGAGTGTGGGTGTGCTTATCAAATGACCAAAGTCTTTTTACAACTCCCTTGATTCATGTCTTCTTTCAAAGCAATTTTCAGTAACACAGGTACGATTCTACCTACTGGCACTAATAAAAACATTGACTTTGGGCTTTGACATGATGTTTGGATTGGATTAATTATATTTGTTTAGTCTATTGACTGACTATAGGAGCATTGCTAGACAACATGGTCAGATTTACAGTTAATGTCAGTGGTGAGTTAAAGCATGCAAATGATATGTTGACACCCACGCTTCCACCACAGACATGCCTTATCTCCTGTTCCCACCCAGCAAATGACTCAGGATCGATTCCTTGGAAATCTGGACTCATGTACACCTTACCAAGACCAGCCACAAAAGTCATGACTGTGAACTCATGACGTGACTTATGACACAATCATTCTGAGCAGAGAATGTACAAATGTTGATAGCCTACTTACTGAAGAATATTTTTTTCCAGACACTGCTTTTAGGATTTTGTACACCAAACCTGTATTAAAATGAGTTCAATTTCAGAAGAGTTGCATACACAATTTGAATTGTATGTAATGTATACAACAAATGTATTTACCACATTGGTACAACTGCAAATATTTTTATTTTTAATACATAATATATAATAATTCACAAACTATTACCTATATAATACATTACATTCTAATATTATTACATAATATTAAAAAATAAATTAAACAGTTCAGACTGAGATACACAAAGCCATAATAATGATACGGTGACACTATTATATCACTTTTTTTGTCTTTTTTTTTTTTTTACTACTTCACTCTCATGAAGATTTGCCTCCTTTCGCACCAGCTTCTTTTTTACTCTGTATACCTGTTCACCCACACAAGGGTTCCCTCGCACTAAACACTCCCCATTCTGATAGCTGATGTTCACAGCTAACATGAGTTAAGTGCCATAAATGCTCCTCAGATCCCCTTTTACAAAGTCTGGAAGCTCCCTGTTAGCACCAAACACTCCCTGAAGTTTCCCCCGGCGTAACTCTGCCCTCAGTGTGTGAGCTTCCGTCCATGCTTCACTAAGCACCTCATGGTGAGCTTGTTTTGAAGCAACATTTGGCAGAGGAAGCTCACTTGACTGCTGCCAGTGTGTGTCATGGTCAGAAATGACCATGTCTCTTCCAATGGGAACACCAGTCAGGAGCCACTGCAAACATGGAAGGCTGGTAAATAGAAATAAATATAGAAAAAATACAATCACAATCTAATTGTCAGCACTAAATAGAAAGAAAAAATCCCAGAGGAGTACAATTGTAGATCATCTGATTAAAGAAGGTAAGAACACAATTTTAAGCAAATATTAATAAAACAAATGAAATATTTATTTCAGAGAATCAACAACAACAAAAAAAAAACTATAACATAAATATATGTAAAAAAGGTTCATGTAAAATACTGTACATATCCTTTTCCAGACTATATAAAAAATACTACAAAACGTTTTGCATTGTAACAGTGGCTATTGTTTAAATCGGACATATTCAGTTTTAAGATTAAGAATTGAATTTTATTGAAAAATTGGAAATAATGCAATTGCTGCTTAATCTAATTAAACAACATGGTCGTGCTACAATGATAAGGCTAAAGTTATATTCGGGGTTTTTCATAAAAACTTATCCATCTCAAAAAGTGTGCCTGACTCCATGGCTTCTTTGTGTAGTACTTTTTACTTGCGACAAATGTGATAATAAAAGATTACAGTACCCAGGCATCAAACAACATGAACAACATGTTCAGGAGTCGGTCTATTACTTAGGTATAGTCTACCTTATCAGTCAGAATTACCAAGCCAATATACTAAACTTCTAGTCTATTTTGACATGTTTGGTAATTTTCCTTGTTTGTGTAAAATGCAGACTTAACCAAAATTGTTATTAAAAACAAAATACTATTACTACCAGATAAAAACTATAAGAGTGAAGCAGTATGAGATTGCATTTCTTCCCAGGAATGTCCTTTCACAGACCAAATCAAGGCTGAGATCTACTGTAAATCTACTACTGAGGATGTTTCAGCAAAAGAACTGTGCAAGTGCAAGTTTGTTTCATTAAAAAGAATGGTATTAAACGGCTTTTATATAGCCTGTCCAATCTAAACAAATAACAATAATTTAAAAACAATAATTTAAAAAATGTAAGTTGAAATATAAAGCCCATTGTGGTTATGCTGAATACTGGACTAATTCTAGTTCATGAGAGCGCGAACAAGCGCATGTGCGCAAGTCTGTCCAACAGGCGGCATATGTTCAAATTTGTGTATGTGCAGTGAGCAGTTTGAAAACAGGCTCCATATACAACTCGAAAGGTTGTGGGGCAAACAAATGACATTTTAAAAAGTACTGACATGTATACATTTAGTATTAGAAAACAGAAAGGCAAAAATGTGAAAACGACAAAACAAAATCAATATTATGCTAGTTAAGTTAAACACAAATTTGGGAAATTAAAAGTGAAAATGAAATAGGGATAAATAAAATAGTAATACTGGAAAACAAAGTAGAGAATAAAAATTACCAATCGAAACAAAAACATTTTTTATAATGGAAGTATGTCAATAAACAAAGAAACATTCTCGAGGTAGTAAAGAGATAAGTCAAAAAGCCCACCGAGCCCCACCTCCATGGCCTAATCTATGGGTCATCGGTGATATATTCATTGATCACGAAATATTTGCCCAAACACAGTGCGCCTCTCATGGCTTGTCTTTCTAACGACCGTTCTGATTGGGTGGATCAAACGTCAATCAATGTTAGACCACGTCCCCTTTGTAGACGTCTAACCACTGGGAAAAACTCCAAGGGGCTAAAAGAAAAGGAAAATACAGCAAATTCTGTTTCCGATATTGATGATTTATTTGCCGTTTTGATTTCAAAGTTTACAAGTAGACCTCACTCTCTTGATTTTCTGAAAACTTTTTCCACTCTGTTCGGTGTGAGGCCGTGAGGGGATGGATGAGATGCGGCCCAGCAGCGGAGCAGCAGCGCACCTCGGCCTCGCGTCGCTCTTTCCCCCGGGATTGCAGGCCATTTACGCGGAAAGCAGACGCCTGTATCCAGACCAGGCGAATCCGCTGCAAGTCACAGCCATTGTGAAGTATTGGTAAGACGTTTAAAGCATGAACTTATCTTCAGGTTTACTTTTGGGGTTTGATTTGTCTACGTTAAACACTGACAGTATTAAGCAACTAACATAGTTGAATTGTTCTAACTTTATATTGAATGATGTAGGAGTATAGCCACATTTCCACAACACACTAAGTCCATGATTTGATGAGCAGAAACGAATTACTAATTTCATTACTAATATGCAAAAACCAGCCAGCAAAATTTGTTTTTATCACTGAAATGTGTAAATCTTCTCGTCCATAATTCTCCTTTTAGGTTAGGTGGTCCGGATCCTCTGGACTACATTAGTATGTACAGAAATGTAGGGTGTCCTGGACAAGACGTACCAGAACATTGGCACTATGTCAGTCTCGGTCTCAGTGACTTGTATGGGGACAACAGAGTTCATGAGTAAGTTGGACATACTGTGGAATTACACAGCTAGTCTAATTTAACATGTTTCCCTTGTTAATAGACTTAAGACTGTTTTACAAAAAATGTTGATGTTTAGTTTGAAAGAAAGTTGCACTGATCAATCAGGATAAAGAGATTTGTTGATATAGTTGAATGGCTATAGAATAAGAGCTGGTTTATAGATTCACAGGTCAAGAGGGCCCAAGCGGATTTGGTTTTGAGCTCACATTTCGCCTGAAGAGAGAAGCAGGAGAGACTGCACCCCCCACCTGGCCTGCTGAGCTCATGCAAGGCTTGGCACGATATGTGTTTCAGTCAGGTACTGTACTTGCACACCCTCTATAAGGTGTAGGCCTGTTTCCTTTTACAATTGCTAGACATATTTCCTCTAGAAATCCCAAAAGAAAGTGGTAGTTGTGTTTTCATGAAAACGCAATAAATTACTTTCAAGAAAGTCATTTATTATAATTGATGTGTATAGGCTTTAGTTAACCTTTTGTTTTCATTGGAATTTAAGACAAATTAAGACAAAATACATTCGATTTGGCAAAAAAACACTGTTTTATTGACAAAAGAGTATCAATACAATAAATGTAGATGACAGGAAGAGGTTGATAAGAATTACACATCTACATTTGTCTGCAGCAGACTTTGCATATGTGTAAAAAAAACTAATAAATTACAATGTCTGACGGGCAAGTAAATTTGTTCTGGATAATTTAACTCACAAATCTATGCAATGTTTCTTTTTCAAAAATAGCCAAATCTGTTTACTCATGTGACATCAGATATAGAGTCATCAGGCTACAGCTTATTACTGTTTATAGTGACTGTTAAGAGTGTGCAGATCACTCAGATGAATCAATCTCTCTGTAACAGAAAACACATTCTGCAGTGGTGATCACATTTCGTGGCACAGCCCGTTGGACAACAGTGAGTCTAGAATCCAACACATGTTGCTCACAGAGGACCCCCAGATGCAGCTGGTGCAGACCCCCTTTGGTCATGTCAGCTTCCTTCAGGTGCGGTCCAACATGCCATCAGTTTCAACAGATTTGTTTAATACCAGCTGATCTCCTTAGTTATTTTGTAGTAGTAGTAATTTTGAATTTTGAAATCTATCTCCTTGTGATCAGAGTGAATGAATTTTCTCCCTGTACTCCTCAGATTGTGGGTGTCTGTGCAGAAGAGCTGCAGGCTGCTCAGCAGTGGAATGGTCAGGGCATTCTGGATCTCCTGAGAGGAGTTCACATGTGAGTTATCCCACAGCCAGCCATGACAACAGACCAAGGACGTGCACACGCTCAACTGAATGGAATGTTTTAACCAGCTGAGAAATTAGATAAATGTCCCAGCTCTACTACTTAATAATAAGTAATAAGGTCCCTTGACAAAAATACTTTTATGGATGGGCGTGGGAAGTTGTACATCTGTGTACAGTTCACCATAAAACAAATGTATGAATATGTGTATCAGGTTACTAATGATGCTTTATTTTTTTCTATCGCTGAACCCCCATGGAAACTATAGACAGCAATGTAGTTTGAATGCTGAGTGATTCGAGAACGTTCATTAGCTGTAGATGTTTGTGGTGCTTTTGTTTTTCATTAACTGACTGAAATGAGGTTTGTTTCCCTGCTGCTTTGTTTGTAGTGCTGGGGGTCCGTGGCTGATCACTGACATGAGAAGAGGGGAAACCATATTCGACATTGATCCACACTTACAAGTAAGGTTTTCTGTGGTTTGCATGGTGGAGGCAATGTTGCCTGGTAGATGATGTACAGGTCAGGTTTATCTTAAATTTACATAATCTGTAAGTTGTTGGTTAACTTTCCTAACTTGAGAACCTGAAAACCCAGTGACTTGAACGTTTCAACACAAAAACCAAACAAAACACTGATTCATTCAATGAAGGGTGTGTTCATTCAGTGCCTGTGAAGACAGGAAAATGCTACAAAAACATGCGTTAGAAAAGAGGCTGTGAATTATAAATGAGTGTATGCATGGAAGTAAGCAAAGAAGAACAATTTCCGAAAACACCGCCAACAACATTTTACGCCTCTGCAAATTCACCACTCAAGTATTGAATGATTATCATGGTGACTGAGGTCATGTTACAGATGCTTCAGGTGTGTTGAAATCAGGGAAAAGGTGAAATGTAATTAAGTATACGATTGTTAAACTCAACACTTCCACCTGCTGTTAGTCCTTTGCCCTCTCGCACCCGCACATGCACAGCTGCTCTGATCCCTGGCTGAGTTGTGTGTGTGTTGATTGCGCATCCCAAGCAGGAACGAGTGGATAAGGGCATCGAGACGGACGGCTCTAACCTGAGCGGCGTCAGTGCCAGGTGTGCCTGGGATGACTTGAGCCGACCTCCTGAGGACGAGGACGACAGCAGGAGCATTTGCATTGGGTCGCAGCCACGCAGGCTGTCTGACAAAGGTGAGGGTAACTGAGGACAAGCAAAGCCTCTTCTTAAACTATGACATCAAACCCAGTATGCTTTAGAGACTTAGAGGCATCGCATTGGCTCAAAATTGTGTAATGTCAGTGTCTTTGGCTAATGAGAATTTGTTTGTTGTTACTCAGACACCGAACAGATTAGAGAAGCTTTGCGGAAAGGACTGGAGATTAAAAGCAAGTCTGTCCTGCCTCCCATCAGCAGTCAGAGGCTCGGTCACGATCGGCCACAGTAAGTCCCGTCTTTCCAATACGATCAGTGTGTCAGGACTGCTGCATGCTTGCACTGGTCAAAGGATATATGGTTTACCTAATGTGAAGACCTTAATTCTAGAAGTGGCAGGTTGGGGAGGTTGTTTTAGGACAGTACTGTGGAATAGGCAAAGGGTTTTGCTATGCCACCTGTTCTGGGTTGTGTATGAAAGACTCTTCTCTCGGACACACAGCAGTTTTCAGGAACTGGGTTTGGGCAGTGTGATGTTATACTATGAGGCGGTTAAAATGTGTTAAGGTGGAGATGTTGTTATACATATGCATATAATATAATCGCATCATGTACTACTATTTTGATCAGAAACTGAAGGGCAGCCACCCCTATTTAACACACAGTGAAAGGTTCACTGTTTTTTAGAAAATGTTTAAAAGAGGTCTGACCCATTTTTGGTGTTAAATGAGGTTAAACTAATTCAGATTCAGGTTAAACTAATTCAGAACAGGTTTGGTTTAACTTATATTGTATCATTTAAAATCACTATTGGTTTGACAGTAGCTTAGAATTTTTAGCCTGTCCAATATGTATGTAATTGTCTGCAGGTATTCTTTCAGACTGCAGCCTGTCCCTTCAATTCTTTATTCTCATGAGTGCTGACTTTTGCCAGCTGGCTGCTATTGTACAGCAGTTTTACAAGCTCATCAGATTTAGTTCAAGTGCCAACAGTCTGCCAGCCTTCGATATTCTATACCATTCCTAGACCTAGATTGTTCTTGTGAGATTGCATAGTCACAAATACAAAAACTTTTAGGCCAGGAGAAACGCAAATGGTAGCAGTTACCTGGAGTGACCGTTTAACCAAACTGAGTAACCGCGCTCCAACCTCATTAAATGCTGGTCAGTCCTGCTTATCTCAGTGCATGATTTGTCTGGGATAATCTTACTATCATGCTGTTTACACCCCCCACGCTCATCTCTCAGCCCCCCGCTTCAGGCAGTGCTCCCGCTGTGTCTTCTCATAGGGTGCACTGCCTGGATTTTACCATCACTGTCTGGTTGTGTTATCTAAACCAGCCAATAAATGACAGATTATGCTTATACTGTACAAATTCTTTAGAAAGTTTGTTTCACCCATGTACTTACCTAAAACTAATGATTATTGGAAAGGCATTATCATAATGCCTTTCCTGATAAAACCCTACTAATTCCCTGCTGTATTCTGACATCAAGCCTTATTTAGATTGAGGACCTAAATGTCTATAGTTGGCTATGCATTTAGTGCTATTGGGTATCACCTGTAGATGTGTTTGTTATCAGTTGTTATGTGATTTTTTTGTTTTTTGTGTCTGTTTTGGTTGATAATACCTCCACCGCTATGGTTTAAAGGTCCACCTGTTCAAAATTTAGGCTAAAATGGCCTTTAAGCAGCACTGAATTATTAGACTCTCAAATATCTAGATACATTTAACGCTTAGCTGACCTCTTAAAAGAGGGAAAGTTTATGTGTTTCTGTTCTAAGTGGGTGTTGAAAGGAGTAAAACTGGCAGTAGTGGTAAATGCATTCATTCACTTCGCTGTGGTACAAATCTGCCCCTAATTTCTCCATAGACAATCAGTTGGACATTTGCAGACCCAGCAGAACTCAAGGTAAGAGCCAACCAAGAGAGAAACTAATTTTATTTCTTCATAAAAGGGGCTGTGGAGGCAGTTTTTCTTTATTCCTCTTTAAAAA
Organism: Ambastaia sidthimunki; assembly: GCA_036877625.1. NCBI lineage: Eukaryota > Metazoa > Chordata > Actinopteri > Cypriniformes > Botiidae > Ambastaia > Ambastaia sidthimunki. The sequence continues at coordinate 2,427 of JAZGTK010010969.1, read as the reverse complement.
TTGGTGTTCAGTTCAATGCTGCATTATGTTGGAATGATGAGGAAATGCAAATCATTCAAGTTTTTTTTCTAAATATGTGGTGGCTCTAAAAAGAAGTGCAGACACTTGTGTATGAATGTATGAATGTTATTGTATTAGATAACAAAATATCAAACCACTATTTGCAGAATTTGTATCTAAAGAATTAAAATTCATACATTTTTGGGCTACCAAATTTTGGATTTGGATTAGTTGGTATGTCTGTCTGTTTTACCATAAATTAATTGAATCTATTCTCTTGGTTCTGTTTCTTCATCCGTACCTTCTTTGTCCTCTTTATTTCAGAAGTCGTAAGGGCAGTCTGGAGAGTGAGAGTTCAGCTGCTATTGTTCCTCACGAGCTGGTGCGAACACGACAGCTGGAAAGTGTGCACCTAAAGTTTAACCAGGAGTCTGGAACTCTACTCTCACTGTGTCTCAGGTAGTACATACTTTCTGTAGGTTGTGTGCTACACATTTTTTTAAAAACTAGTCAAACTGGTCAACTAGAGCATGCATCGAATGGGAATAGCTAAAAACTTAATAGCAATAGCAGGGTGTTACCAAGCCAAGATGGATTTAGTTGACTTTTTATCCTTTTCTGCACTCATTTTCGGGCAAAATCTGCCGAATGGATTTAAAAATGATTAAATGGATCCGACAGTACTCGATTCTTTTTTTTTTTGTAAATACATAATAAAAATAGCGTAAATGTTTAATAAACAAACATGTAAGATGGAAGTGATTGGTATAATTGATTGAGTACTAGGGATTGTAATTAAGCAGAAATCTGCAAGCTTTTTGTGGAGTTGTGTGGGCCTGTGTGTGTTTTTTTTTACTGTAGGCCAAAAGTTGATCGGCTTAAACTGATTTGCACTTTGTTCAATATGACACAGCTTCCTGAAATACAAAAAGCTCTGATGTTGCTGGCAATAAACGGGTGGGATATGAGCCTGAGTTTTATGTAACTTCTTGGACATAAACAAGGTTCACAGAGGAGCCTTTGTACAAACCAAAGTCTAAAAGAGAGTACAGATAAAGTGAACTTCAGATTGCTTATAGCCTTCAGTATTGCCCTTTTTTTAACCGTTATCAGTTTTTGTGTGAATGATTCATGGCTTTTTTCTTGTAGAGGTCGGCTGCTTCATGGTAGACATTTCACATATAAAAGCATTAATGGAGACACAGCAATCACCTTTGTGTCCACTGGGGTGGAAGGAGCATTTGCTACAGAAGAGCATCCGTATGCAGCACATGGCCCATGGTTACAGGTAACACATGCATTAATATGTTATTCCCACAGTGCCCTCTTTCCAATTTAGTGCCTTTCTACATGTGTGACTTTGTTCTTATCTCCTCAATTTAGATATTACTTACTGAGGAATTTGTTGAGCAGATGCTTGCTGAGATTCAGGATTTAAGCTCTCCTGAAGTAAGACTTCATCTTCTACCATCTTCTGAAATTAAGTTTTGTTGTATTGTTTGCTTCATGTTAATGTATTTTTAAAACAATGTATCTCTCTCTCAACCTCTTTTATCAGTCCAAGCTTCCGAAGGAGTACAGCTGGCCTGACAAGAAGCTGAAGATCTCAGTCCTGCCAGACTCAGTGTTTGACAGCCCACTGCAGTAAGACTTTGGAGATAGCTGGCCCTGATTACAGATAAACTCTAGAAAAGAGCTCCGCTCCAGGGCTTTTGTCAGACTCCTTGCCTTCAAGATCACAGATGAAGGAAACAGACATTCACACACTTCCCCTCTTTCATAAACATTGTAGATGATGTCACATAACTCATTTTGAAGTTATTTAGAACATTTTGAAAATAAAACATTAAGGTTTTGTATTGTCCATTATACCACTTGTATTAGTCTACCTATTGACTTAAGAAATCTTTTCTACATACATGTTGTTTCTAACTTTTTCTTTTTAGTTGTTTTATTGTTTCAAAAGACAGTTATATTGTATTGTAATTGTAGCAGCACAACTGCATGGTACCCCAGGTGCCTTCACTTGTCAAAGAATGGACTGAAGTGTCTTTGAGAACATTTGCCCTTCTAAATCTTGCTTCTAATGTGAAGGGATGAAGAAGTAAGCCTTTAAACTGTTATGTCTGAGTAACTACCTTTACTCTGCATTTGCTTTTATAAAATAGTGCCTATTTAAAGTGGATGATTTATGGATTAAGCCTTTTGGTTAAATTTGACAAACAACAGATGGCCATTTAGTTCACCTACACATTGCCAAAGCCTGTACAGAAATGGTGTTTTCTAAACCACATGTAGAAATGCATGTAACTGTTCCATGTTATTTGTGTTCTCTGTGTTTGATATTCTTTTTTTGTTAACCGTTTAACAAATATTGGACTTAATTTCCTTAAGACTTTGTGATTGCATTCCAAGCCTCCCTACAAA
>JAZGTK010010968.1:1420-15983 GCA_036877625.1 Ambastaia sidthimunki | reverse complement strand
GTAATTATCAGATCTTACAACAACAAATCATCTAAAACGGGACCAAAACCTTATGCACAATGTTTTGCTTCCTGACCCACCTGAGGTCCTTCGGGGCTCAATCTGCCTGCAGGCCCAGGGGTGCCCGGAACTTTGCCTGGAGCGACGGTACTGTTGGCCATGTTAGTGGAGACGGGCAGTGTGGACGAGGCTTCTGCTTTTACGACAGTGTAGAAGTTTGATCGACTGGTCTGTGGTGGATACTGGGTCATACTATGCCAGTCAACAGTCAATCTGTCATGAGCCTCTTAAAAAGCCAGAATCAAGACTGTTCAGCTGCAAAAAATGAGGTATTAATAGGTAAAGATTAAACTGTGTTAGATTAAGTCCAAACAGACGGATGGTTTTAAACACTGTGTATAACAATCACTCTGACAATAAATGAATAGGGAATCAAGGTTTGAATAAAAAAGGGCGACTGAAAAAGAATTAACCTTAAAGCTAATAAAACGACCGATTTGAAATTGTCAACAATGTATGTTAGTATTTAGTAACAATTTAGTTACAACAAGTAAACAATCAAACATTACATAATTCATCACCAAAGTCTCAAACACATCAACGTGATGCTTTAAGTTTTTAGATCTGTCATTTTTCTACACGAGCTAGCGCAGTTAGCTAGTTTTATCTTCTCAAATGGCTAAATTATACACCACGACAAATATAAACGCAATTAAGACATTTACAGTTGTAGTTGGGTTAACAAATGCGTCTTTCTTTTAGCTCGAGCATGATCATAGTTACTGTAATTCATAACTTAAACTTAACTTGTGCTGTCACGTTAACGGCTAACGATTGAGCATTTGTGACTATCAGCGTTTGATATGCTATTTACTGTTTTGTATCCCGCTAAACGGTGAAACAATGCAATACCTGATGAAAATAATTGTGTACTATCTTCTCATCTTCAACATTATTCAGCTGGAAACGTGCACAATTTCCTGTAAAATTGGTCTTGTTGTTCTTTTCGCAGGCGCTTCTTCTAGTTATCGAAACCTAGAACTCTCGCGAGACTTTGATTTTACAAAATAAAAGTGCAGCTATATATCGGATTTCCGGTCATACACGTTTTATATTGTTTATTTACAATCTAAATAAACGTATTTGCATAAGATTTGCAAATATTTGCTTTAAAACATGCCTGCATATTTTAAGTTCCCTTCCCAAAAAAAAAAAAAACACAAGCGTTTTATTCATTTATTCAAATTTAATTGAATACTGTCATAAAATTAAACATTTTCATATGGGTGATCCGTTTACGACAGTGATGGGAATTTAATTTCAGAACTCTCCGAGTCTGGTGAACTACTGCCACTTCGGTCACTGTAAGTGTCCCTAAAATAGAAAAAAAATAGAATCAAAATAAGAGACAGTCTATATACTGATTTCCACTTTAAATAGTTAGCCAGGTCTAACAGAGACTGCATAGTAATATTTGAGGTTTATTAGAAAGTTTATTTGGAGTAGGACTTTGTAATTAATGATCATGACTTGAAATTTAATGACTTTGTAAGTTCACCAGGTTAGAATTACCGGGGTGATAGTCGGCACCCTTTCTGCACATAGCTATGCAGTTTCCCAGATGCTGCCAGCAGAAGGCCAAAATAGGGGGGTGAGGGTTTGATGGGGCGAGAGGTGAACTCCGGGTGGTACTGCACTCCAACAAAATAAGAATGATCTGCCAAAACACCGAAAAAACAGAAGCTCAGCTAAGACTTCTAGAGCCAAGGGTTGAGACATCAGACATCCACTGACCATCAAGTTCAATGATCTCCATTCGTTCCCCCTCCAGATCTTCACCCACGAATCTGAACCCTCTTTCCTCAAAGTGTTGCTTCAGTTCTGGATTCACCTGTAATGGCAAGCAAAACACGTAAACTGAATGAACAGATCAAAACACAAACCAGCACGAGTCATTTTTGCAAACATGAACCTCAAAGCGATGACGATGTCTTTCATCCACATATTCAGCATCTCCATACAGTTTTCCTACAACGAAATAATGAGTCAAACCAACGTTCACGCATTTACAGCAGTTTATTTTCAAAACCTGCGACTGTGGCATCGGTTTGCATTGTTGTGATACTTGACCTTTACAATTTGCCTGCAAGCACAAAAGATAAACTCACGAATGACACTGGAGGTGCTTTTGAACAAGGTTCGTCTCTTCCCCAGTCTCATGGTTCCTCCCTTCTGCCCGGGGTTGTGCTCAGGCATTTCAATCACCTGCATTATTAAACAAATAGATCTCACCATCAAAACAGAACGATTACGTTGATGCAAAAAAAGTTGCCAAAACAACACCTACCACAGGGTGTTTTGTTTCAGGATCAAATTCTGTAGAATTGGCATCTGTTGAACGATTAAAAAAAAATTAAGATAAAAGATCAAATAAAAATGTAAAAAAACAAGCAAACATTAAATGCGTTTTTTTACCTTCCCAACCGAGAACATTACGAGCGAATTCACACACTGCCAGCTGCATGCCCAAACAAACACCTGCAAAACAAGATTTCAATTCAACCACAAGCTCCTCTGAAAATATGCAATTAATAATAACAACTATCACCGGCTAGCTTTCTGAAGAAAACCATGTTACCTAAAAATGGCTTTTTCTGCTTCCTTGCCCAGTTGATGGCCTGGATTTTTCCCTCAGTTCCTCGTACACCAAAGCCACCAGGAACAAGAACTCCGCTAATAGCACAATCAAACACATTACAAATAAATGATTGGTCCGATACATCTTAATCCTATGAAATGTGGTGGCTGACCAATCAGAATCAAGTATTCCACAGCGTAACTATATGCACAGGCCTATTATTGTAACACACTCACTCAGCACTGCATAGCTTCTGCCAGGCCTCATGATATTTCACCGGCTCCTCCTGCAGTGTAGCTGGTTCCAGATCTGCAGAATCTATGTACTGAAATGAAGCATTTTCTAGTATTACTAGTACACTTACTAGTATTGCTAGAATTACCAAACAATCTAATCTAATAAAGATCTAATAAAACATCTATTGCATGTGGTCAAAATATCTTTGTCATGAGAAACGAGTGTGTTTTAATAAAAATGCTGAAGACAAAGGACACTATCAATTCTTAAGGTGTTTTTACCTTGACCTCTAGCTTATAGTTGATAGCCAGGGCCGAGTGCTCCAGTGCTTTAATCACTGAAGCATAAGAATCTGAGAGTTTGGTGTACTTGCCCACTAAAGCAATAGAAGTATGTTCCAGGAGTCTGTCAGATCTGGGGAACACAGAATAAACAGCTGTTATAAATTTGCATTGTCAGAGGAATTTTAGTATTCTAATTTTAGTCATTTTAATAAGTATTTTGGGTAGTTCAAACCTGTCTGACATCTCCTTCCACTTAGTGAGCATTTTACGTGGCCTCATTTCAACTGGCAAATCCAGTCTGCGGCAGAAGTAGTCAACGATGCCCTGGTCCTCCAGCAGTAGTGGTACTCTGTAGATGGAGGAGACATCATGTATGCAGATCACCTGCAGAAGAAAGCACATTTTTATAAGAACATACATTTTCCTCAGTGGAAGACATCTATTACATTTAAATGTATTCACATTTATGCATTTGGCAGACACTTTTATCCAAACGCAACTTAAAGTACATTCAAGCAATACATTTTATCAGTATGTTTGTTCCCTGAAAATCGAACCCACAACTTTTGGCGCTGTTAATACAATGTTCTACCAGTTAAACTACAGGAACAATTAATCACAAGGTACAACTAACCACTCACTTTAAATAGCTCAACTGGTTAAAACTAGTAATAGCAACGGTAAGGCCAAACTTGTAGAGCATGCTGTGAAAAGTGCTAAGTAAAAATGGCTTGACTCAACAACCTGCTCAGGTTCCACATGGCAAAACATGGAGATCTTTTCTTTGACAGCAGTGTCCAATGGAGTGGAGCAACGACAAACAATCTGCCAGAAAGAAAACAAATTTCAGAGAGAGAAAAAAAAGGGAGAATTTACCCAGTAAAAGCAGAACTTCACAGGTTGTGATGCAGGATATGGACTCACCAGGTCTGGGGATAAACCAAGTCCACGAAGCTCTCGAACGCTGTTCTGAGTGGGTTTGGTCTTCTGCTCTCCTGTAGAATTTGGCTAAAGATGCATCCAGAGACCACAACACAAAATAACCGATAAGACCTTTAACATTGTTAATGTACTACAGTTGTATAAATAAATCTATTACAAAAAAAACTGCATGACAAATCTGAGTTTATCTGTGTACCTGAGGGACCAGGCTGACATGGATGTTACAAAAGTTTTCTCGTCTCACTTTGAACTGAAACTGTCTGAAAGCTTCAATGAAAGGCATGCTCTCAATATCTCCAACTGTTCCTCCAAGCTGCAGAAATAAAGTTAATAAAACGATTCATCCAGCCGTGATGGACAAAAGTTTGTGAAGCTTTTTGAAGTTTTCCCTTGAGGTTTACCTCAATGACACAGACTTCTGGTTCAATACCATCATCATCCACTGAGACTTTAGCCTGTCGCATCACCCATTCTTGAATAGCATCAGTGATGTGTGGTACCACTGTAAAAATAACCCCCAGTCACCTTAATGACACTGTATGACATCATTGTGTAATTATTGAGAGCTTAAACATGTAAAAAACTTTAATCTGATAATTTGAGAATATGCAAATTGCACAGAGAAACACTGTGTTCGAACACTAAACAATGACGCTCACCCAAAAATGAAAATTTGTGAAATGATTCTATCCATCCATTTTATATGACTTTTGAGGAACAGAAAAGATATTTAAGTATGTTGGAAACCAAACACCAGTGGCACCCATTGATTTTCATTGTATGGACACAAACCACAAAAACATTGTTCAAAATATCTTCACTTGTGTTCCACAGAAAAGAAAAAGTCATATAGGTTTAAAATGATATGAGGGTGTTTAAATGATGGAATAACTGTTATTTTTGGGTGAACTATGCCTTTAAGACTGGAATAATCTGTTATCATTATGGCATTCCTATTATTTATCCTCCAAACTTCATGTCTTTGTGACTTTATTGCATAACTAACCTTGTACAGTTTTGCCCAGGTAATCCCCTCTTCTCTCTTTATTTATAACAGACTGGTAGATCTTCCCTGTGGTCAGATTGTTGTCCCTGGTTAGCCGGATGTCCAGGAAACGTTCATAGTTCCCTAAATCCAAGTCAACCTCACCACCATCATCCAGCACAAAGACCTCACCTGTTGATCAGCATTAAACACTTTGACACAAATTTGCAGACAGACGTTGATCATTTAAACATAATTTGCCATCAGCATATGTACCCTGAGCTTTCTTCACTCTTATAAAAACACAAGTCTAAGAACATAATGTTAACCAATGGCCTTTTAAGCCAAACAAACCTCCCATATAGCTGTGCACATTTCTGCATCGTCAAAACAAAGACCAACAGATAATGTAAAACAAGAAGTTTTGCACTCACCATGTTCGTAAGGAGAGAAAGTGCCAGCATCAATATTAATGTAGGGGTCGATTTTAATAGCCGTGACATGCAGACCGCATGATTTGAGTATTGTGCCCACACTGCTGGCTATGATGCCTTTACCAATGCCAGATATCACCCCTCCTGTCACCAGTATGTACTTCATCATTGAACAGCAGCTCCTATCGGTGCCTGAAACACGTGAAAGTGACGTTACCTCACCAATTACGTCATTAATAAAATGCATCACTTAGAAAGCAAAACATCTTTTTAATAACATAATTAATAACATGTGCACTTTTTCAATTATTTGTATATTATATACCAGTTTTTTATTTTTATTATGTATTTATTAATTACTTTATTTTTCTGCTACACTTTCCTTACTGTTCATCACATTGTTATACCATAAGTGATCATTGTTTTGTTTATTGATTATAATCTGACTGGCAACAAAAAGGTTTTGTAAATATGTTAAACATAAATATAAAGCAAAGGACTTGCTTCATTATTAACGTTAAGAACAAACACACAATCACAACAATGTAAATGGTATTTACATACAATAGTAAATAAAAAGGGTGTCAAGTATAGATTAAACAAAAACAACGTTTGTGAGTCGCTTAAGGTACCAAAAATGAGCAAGATCGCGCCAAATTCTGCAACACACAAGGCAGATAATGGGACAACCTGACCTTGTACACACAAGTTTAACAAAATACACCGACGTATATATTCATTTACTAATGCATCACTTACATATGTTACATCCGATTATATAGTATCATATAACGTCGGTCTTTGTAACAGATTACGCATTAATAGATGCATATATTATATAACACTGCGGTGCACTTCCATGTTGATACACATGGCCCGAGAGGTGCAATAATTTAAAAATAAAAAGCAAAACACTGTACCTGAACAAGCCAATGTACTCCTGTCAGCCAATGTTTTAAAACCGTTTATTAAAAATGTCAAATGATTCAGTGGAAATAAGCCATTTTCGTTTGTTATGGGTACGAGCGAAACGCGTTGAAGCGCCAAAACAACACGTGGTGTCAGATCTGATCTTATTTCCACGAGGACAGGATATGACACACAGTTACGTGATGATAAACGTATGCTTTGCGTGTATCAAGATATTCGTTCACTTTGATATAAATTGCAATGCATTTATTTGTTTTAAAATATGTTTAGATAAAGTTATTCAAGCTTTCCATAAATAAAACATGTTTAATGGCGAGGTTGGATCACGTTGCACCTCTCATGGCTGGGCGCTGAAGTATAACAGGAAGTACGCTAAATAAATATATTATTTTCAAACTACATACAATTTCTTAACATTTACGACATTAGGCATACAGCACAAAAAAAACTAAAAATAAATGGAAATGGGTCGGGAAAAAACCAAAAAGTCTGGAAGCTGATAATAAATAAATCAAAGTAAAGGTATAGTCAAATATTAAACAATGCATTTACAAGCCACAATTATGCACAAAATATGTACAGCCTTTCTTCAGTCAACAAAATCATAATAAAACCATAATATTGGGTTTCGTGTGCGGTTTAAATGTGTCTGTTTGAGTGGCATAACCGGAGCGTCAAATGTCTACGCGATACGTGACGTCATGACGCAGCCAATTACGCGCGAGGAGGAGGAATCTCGCGGTAAACGCTAGATTTGAAACTGCAGGAAGCGGGATTTGTAGGATTTGCATGTTTTTATTTCACTTTTTGTTTAATTTCGACAAGAATGAAAAAGTAAACGCCACAAGATATTATACTTCATACTTAAACATCAGATAAGTTATTACTCTTCAGGTAGGTCGTTAGAAAGGAAATTATATATCATAAACCAATAGCTGTTTTGTTCATTTTTTTAAAATAAAAATATATAGAAATAAAATAGCTTAAATAAGATTGTTTACATGTAATTTATTATAAACGAGATTTGAAATCATAAACAGGTTTTATTATATGTATAGCCACTAGGTGGCAGCATATGACGTCATTACACACATCAGAGAATTTAATTTCAGGATTATGGGAAATTTGGGTAAAATTATGGGTATAGCTTGACTACAGAGCCATGTTTTCAGCCTTGGTTTCACTTTTTATTTATCTTTTCAGCTGTGAACAGCGGCACTCTTGGAAGAAAACATGATGGATGGAAATTGGACGCACTGCAAGGACCAAACACATTAAAGCTGATTAGTTTTAAAGTACCTCATTGTAAATGATATGTTTGTAATTGAACATGACACACTTCTTTCTCTATCCCAACTATTAATGGTTTAATAATGATTAACATCTGAAAATAAGTCACCCATGTTATGATTGAAGATATCAGCCATGCTTTTTATCCAAATGTGTACTAATCTAACAGGGAATGTTCTCAGAATGTTCTCTAAATGTTCTCTCAAAGTTATCAAAAAGCATTCTTGCAGTAACATTAGTAGAATGTTTTTCTAATGTTATATATCATATATCATTAGTGAAACATTTTGAAAATGTTACAGAGTTAAAAAGAAGTTTGAATAATGCTCATATAACCAAGCATTAATGTTAAATCTTAAAAAACATTTTGAATGTTCCTAAAACTTTATAAAACATTTTTGTTACCTAATGGAAATGTTACAGAAACATTCTTACAACTTCAAATTATAAGCTGGGTATGGACCAAATAAATTATTCAGAGAATGTAATTCACCCGATCATTTATGTAACATTTCAGTGAATAGCCTAGATGTCTCTGTACTGGCGACAGCTGGATTTAGGTTTGATTGTTAATTATAGCGCACTGTCCTGGTTAAGCCTGTACCGGCTCTTCAGGTGTGTGGCATAGAACTTACATAAGTGTTAAGAGATAATTATGCTAGACTCAGCACAGCATAGATGTTGGCCAAGAGACACATGTAGCGCAGTTATGTAAGATTGTATTATGTCCAACTTATGGTTCATGATTTAAAGATTGTATGAGTTATGTAAGACTGTATTATGTCCAACTTATGGTTCATGATTTAAAGATTGTATGATTTTATGTTATGTTACAGTCTACACAATGCAGACTCAAAAGATGAACGACTTGAAAATATATTGACCAACAAGTTCTGATTAATATCTCACACAATTGTAATCATAGGAGTATATAATATCTATACCATTTCCTTATACGCTTACATTATAAAACAAGTGGACAGAAGGCTTAAAAATTTAAATGAACCTTTGGTGCTCCACAGAAGAAAGAGGTTTGGAAAACCATGAGTTGTAAGGTTAAGTAAAAAATGACTATTAAAATTATTTCTTTAATAAGACTGTTTAAATATAAAGCAAAAAATCCTTTGTTTTGTAATTTTTGGCAGCTGTTCTGTTTTACATGTATTCACGAATAAACAGACTATTACACACTTCCCACCAAGACAGAACGAAGACAATCTAATATCTACTTTTACAGGCCTGTGAGCTCTGAATCCACCCACAACATCCTCTCAGTAAAAGCCACAATTTACGAGGAAAACAAATGCAGTTGGAGGGCGTAGTCGACTGCACGCGTGTGCGCAACTGGAGTCCTCTGCCTAGAATGAACCTTAATTTGATTATGAAGGCGGGTGAAATGAGACAGAGAACGCGTTGTGATGAAAGAATAATCTCCCTGTTTTTAACCAAACAAGCCCTGTGCGTTAGCTATCCCTAAATCATTTTAATGTCCCTGTATTATTTGCCTCCTCCTTTGGGGCATTATTGAGTGGTGACTTTACCCAGAGTTGGTACTGTGCCACCTGCGATATTACAGACAAATATGCGCTCACTGTTGACACAGACCGCCCTTCACCATAGTGGTCTTGTTAGGGGAGGTCTAAAAATTAGAGGATTGTGCAATTAAGTGAAAACACATGCACTACAGTTTAGTTTTTGGTATCCATGCAAAACACACCCTGTCTACATATTTAGCTCATCTGCATAAACAGGCATGAAAAGCAAACCGGGGATCACTGTTTACACAAAGCTGCAAGTGTGTTTTGTACGTGTGTGTGTGTATTTGTGGCAAGAGAATTAGATTTGACTTCTGGAGCAACAAGACGAGGCGGGAAACWCGGTGCTCGGTTATAACCGAAGTCGGTGATCAGTGTGCCGTCCAATCACAATGAGCATCAACAAACCCATTTCCTAGTCATATGAATGTCATGTATAAAATCAGAATTTGATGAAAGGCAGTCGTAGCGTGCGATCTCGCACCAGAAAACCTACAACACACACCATTCACTAGTCAGATGTTGCACTCGTGAACAAGAGCCTCTTTGTCATTTGGTCTCTTATCTAATCATTTTGTTATGTACATATGAACAAACTGTTCAATTCCTTCCTGAAGTGTAGACAGCAGGACAAGGGCAGTCTCAAGATAGCCACAGTATTTCACAACAACAACCTCCTATTTAACACTTATGCCTATGGCACATTATATGGTATCTGTATTATATAAAGACATGTTTTTACATGGTTTCAATAGGGGACATATAAGGTTCTATACATTCATATAAGTAAATGCATTTGTTTCATTTACTAACAAAAGATGACACACATCAATTCATTTACTATTTGTACAGCATTTACTATTCATGGTTAATGTTTATTTATAAATACAGGATGTTGCTGTAGATTGTAAGTTCATGTTGGCTGAACACCAGTGTTAATGTATACAAGCGTATTGTAACGTTTGGGTTTAAAAATGTATAGCATAAACGTTTATTAACTGTAAATGTAAAATTAATTAGAAATGTTAAAATTCGGGATGGATTTTATGGTCTAATCTGCACCATCTCAAACACACACACACACACACACACGTTTCATTATGAGAAACACTGCTGTTTTGCCACCTGTCGACCAGGTACTGTCCAAGAGGCAGTGTCCTCACCCGTGGTGTCAAAACAGCGAGAGAAAACGACCTACAAATCTCTGATGCACAGTGAACTCTTTACACATATCATGTACATTTTACAGTTTATTGTGCTTTCTTCTGTCAAATCTTTCCAAACATCTGAGGTAGTTTTTAAAGCTGAGCAAACCTACAGTTACAAACAGGGATGAACTACAGAAACATCAGACATTTCATATTTGCAGTTTACAAAAATACATATTTGAAATTCACATTTGAATTCAAATCGTGTGTGTACAGGTGTCTAGAATGAGAAATGGTTTGTGTGTCACATAAACTACAGTCACAGTGGATCAGGCATCTTAGTCTACTGTTGTCGTGGAGACTCAAAGCCGCCCTTTTGTCAAGCATTAATCCGGCCGTCCTGCATACGCAGATGTCATCGTCACACGGTAGTGACAGATTGCTCTGGAGAACTATGGAAAGGGTGAAGATATCAGCAGCCAATCAGACGCTGCAGAACTGGGCTCACTGCACTCCACAAATGTGTCAAGTGACATGAAGGTATTCGGCTAAAAGTCAAATGGCATTTCCTTTATGAATAAGGTTATATTATGACCTGATTCTTTGGCATGAGGAAAACTTCACAGAACAATAAATATTTACTTTATATGACTATAAAGTTAGTCACACCCTCTTGTGTTCTGTAAAGATGAGTAAGATGAGTTGAAAGTCATGTCCAAAGCTCATTTATTAGCACATATTTATATATTCATCTGTCTGTCTATTCAGGTATATATTGTATTTATATATTTTAGATACTGTATGTAGCAGAATCTTCAAGCTGCTCTTTTCCATCCAATTAAAATTAAAGGGGAACCACGACTGCTCCTGTCCACCATCTACCAACTGTATGTAAAAACAATTTGAACATTATTTAAAACATTTTAAAGTCATGCAGGATTGAAATGATATGAGAATAAAAACATGATGACAAAAACTATTGTTGGGTAAGTTATTCCTTTAAATGTATCATACACTCTTTATAAAAGATGCTTCACGATGCCATAGAAGAACTATTTTTGGCTGTATGGTTCCATAAAGAACCTTAACCATCCGTAGAACCTTTTCTGAGGGAAAAGGTTCTTTAGACTATAAAAAGGTATAAAAGAAATTGATCTTTTTTTGACTGAATGGTTCTTTGGGGAACCAAAATGGTTCTCCCATGACATCGCTGTGAAGAACCTTTTAGGAACCTTTATTTTTAGGAATGTAACAGAAACCCATGCTGCACTCTAATCTGAGCACACACATACCCGTTTTTGAAGCTGACCCAATCTCTCAGCTCATGTACAGGCATACACCCTATCAAGCTTGAAAGAGTTAGTGTGAGAGACTAAAAAAAGACACAGGATCATTTCCATAATCCCTGACTGTGGCACACTCCATCCTGGTGTGTCTCTCTCTCTCCTCACCACTCTCCACATCTAAGAAACAGATCAAGCTCTCCAGCTGGGCTGTGCGTCGCAGGCAAGGCATTAGCATGAGAAAACCGCTCTCTGAGCTGGAGTGAAAGAGGAGGGGGAGTCAATGGAGATCCACAAAGCAGTGACAGAAACAGCTGATCCACAAAAGGTGCCTGTTTAACGGATGTCCTTGCCACAAGACCAGCTGCTCCCCAAAACTGCAGCGTCACAATACGGCCCTGATGCCGCGTCCGCAAGCGCAGAATCAACAAACCTCAAGCACACAAAGGATATTCCTATATTAAACCACTCCTCCAATGTCACTGTTTTCATCCACCGTGCACCTGCACACCAGACAAAAGACCTACACTTGAGTGTGTCAGTGGAGCGAGGGGCTTACATGCACAACCTACTTAATAGTACAAATAAAATGTTTAGTATTAGGAAGTGTTAATGCAAACACTGCCCATACTAGAGATACATACAGATACATTGTTTTCTTGATTTTGAACAGAAATGTCACCAGAGGAAATTAAGATACGACAACAACACAGCTGTGACCTTCTCGTGAATGTTCAAAGAAGCAAAGCCAAGTTTCTACATTTAAAAAACCATAGAAACAACTTCCACAACAGATGTGTAAAGCATAAACAAGCGAAAAGCTGTCAATCAAGTTATATCAATATATTTTCATTGAGTATATATTTTTTTAGATTTTTTTATTGAGAATTGTTTGCAATTGTAATATTGTAGCTACAAATTAAAATGAGATACAATGTTTTATAAACATGAGTGGTGATTGCCAATGCAAAATAATGCAAAGATGGACTGGTTGGTTGCTAGGGTGTTGCTATGTTGTTGCTACAGTTTTCTGGATGCTTGTTTCTGATTCTTTAGGTTCATATTCTAATTTTGTTTACATTGCACCAAAACGATGTTTACAATGTTTTTCTACAGTACATTAATCTCTGCCCACCTGTCCAGCAATACAGATGTTTGAACACACGTGGTAAAAACAGACAGATCGTCAACATAAACATCACAGAGTTTGTCCCTGATCATGAGAATTTAATCTTGGATGGCGTGTCTGGACTCAGCGACATAACACAACTCTGAAAAGCTCAGGGAAGCCTCTCCACTTCCCCTGACTCCATTGTGCTCAAAAATGACAGGATACACAGGGCGGTCTCTGGGTTGCACCCAGTTTGTTTTTCCTAAATTTGCTCGTCAAATCCAAATGGAAGCAAACAACCTCCTACACGGTTCCCAAAACGTGTCACAGACAATTGACCTTGCAATGGCAACAGCACAAATATATACAGGCCTGGGTCTAAACAGAATGAAATAAACAGGGAGGGTCCCAGCTTACCAGAAACGTTTTTAGAACATTGCCTAACATTCTCTAAAAGTTCTCTTAAAGTTATCAAAACTGTACTTGCAGTAACAGTAGTACAATATTTTACATGTTACATATCATATATACATATCATATATGTTACATATCACATATGTCAAACACATCATAAGTTGTTAGTGGAACATTTTAAAAACGTTACAGAATTGTACAAAATGCTTGGATAGTTTTCTTATAACCAAGCAATAACGTTAAAACAATGTCTTGAATATTCCAAAATAATATTATTAGCGTTTTTGTTACTTAATGGAAACATTAGGGAAATGTTCTTACAACCTAAAATTGTTAGCTGGGGTGGCATGTGACATCAGACCCAGATGGTGCTGCTCTTGAATAAGAACAGCATTATATAAGCGGATCTGAGCCCAGGAGCAGGAGAACTTGTTTTGATTGGTTGATGTAGTGGAGTTATATTTGGGATGTGAGAGAGACAGACACTGAGCACTTAAAATAGCTCAAATACCCCAGTTTGGTCACTTTGTTCTTTTTCTCTTTTTTCTGGCTAAACTGACTTGCACTCTAGCTGATAGCATCACACCTTCTCTGGTAATATCTAACCCTGCAGAAAGAACCAGATATGAGATATCACATGAGGGATATAAACCTCAGATCTCCACCAGAGTTTCAGAGGAGATATTAAAATATCTCAAACTGTGACATGAAGTCTGAAATCAGAAGTGAAACATGTCTATATATATTTATATATATGTAAAAATACACACAAACACACTCACACACATATTCTATATATATATACATACATTAAACACACTCCTACAATTATATATATTATATAATATGTATTATATGTATATATATCTATATGTGTGTGTGTGTGTGTGTGTGTGTGTGTGTGTGTATATATATATATATAATACATATTATATAATATATATAATATTTGATTTATTTGTATATTTATTTCTCTTTATTTTGTAAAAATTCTATTTTGAAAATACAATAGAAATTTAAGTGCATAGAGCTTTACAATTATCATCATTCAAAACTCTGGAGGAGACATGTTCAGATTACTGCCTTCTTTTTTTCAGTAGAAAATCGGAGAAACAAGACAATTAGGCAAAAGTCTCACTTCAACCTCCATTTAATCTCATTGCTGTGATGAGAAATGAATGAGACTCAATTGTGATTTTTCTCTTTTATATTCATTTTCTCCTGTTGAAAATTCAGGCTCGGTGTGAACAGACCTTACAGATGTTAAATCCCAAACATGAAAAGTCTGTAGTCACGCATTCCTGAGCCTGCGGCGCAAGCCCATGTCATCTG
>JAZGTK010010967.1:1279-15984 GCA_036877625.1 Ambastaia sidthimunki | reverse complement strand
GAACATTTTTGCCTAAAAGACAGATTATAAATGACAACATTTGAAATGAAATCGTGTGTGTGGAACGCACGTCTCAAGAAATCTGCCTCCAATTTAAACGCGCTGCTGTCTGTATAATAGCATAAAAATAAATTAAACGTTGAATATAAAAAACAAAAGATGTTAGAAACACACGGTCACAGTCTTAATTTCATATTCGCTGTACAGAAAATAAAACAGAATCATTTTTCACAGATAGTATGAAGAAAAATTAATGCTTTGAAAAAGTTCATAAAAGGTCTAAACAAATAACGATTTTAGTAGTTAATCTTAATATTACAGTAGGGCCTCCAGGAATACCTCAAACGACGCATCTTCTCTAAACTTCAAATACGTTTTAACAATTCATTTATTTTCATGCACACCTAATTTATTCGTATTAACGATTAAAGTAATTATTGCTTGAAACCTACAGTGGTTTAGTAATGAAGGACACAGAGGATCAGCAAGACGAGTTATTTAATAATGAAATATATATTAAAAGAATCTAATTTTTAAAAAACAGCAGGAAACTGATAAATGTGGTTAGTGTTAATGTTATGTAATGTTGCGTTAGTGTTAATGTTGCTGTGTACGCGTACAGCGAAGCACTACTGACACCAAGCGGTTGAACTGAGTAATAACGCAGATACCGACCACGCAGGATTTCGACTGACTGATTTATTTTAACTTGGTAACTTCAAAGATTAACCTTTAAAATTACAACCTTTGACATAATAACCTTTAAAAATGTTTGAGAAAATAGTTTGTGCGAGAAAGAACTGGATTTAAATATTTTCTCGTGTCAGAACATGTTTCAGACATAATTATATCTGGGAAATTTCCACAGAAGCCTCAGTTTTAACGTCTGTAGCTTAAAGGCCTGTGCAAAAGGTGTTTCAGGTTGCCGTAGGGCGAAACGCAATCAAAGAGGCAATAAAACTAGATGATTTCCGCTGGCTTTCTGTGCACACAGTCGAGTTTTGCTGAAGGCAGGTGGGGAATGAGGGGAACCTCTCCAAATGGGTTCTGGGCCTCTGGAAACGGACTAATTGTGCCTGCACGGTCATAAAGCCATTGAACAGGGAATACCAGACAGTATTCCCTGACCACTTGCGACGCCTGCATCATCCAGCGTCCACGAGACTATACAAGACATTATAAACATCTACTTATATTTCCACTGTGATGTCTTCTGTCTGAAGCGCATCCTGAACATTACCACCAGTTTCTCGTCAAGACGCAGGTCTGTTTTAATTCCACATGAAGAGACGCATCATTTACTCATAACATCTCTGCGGTGTTGTTCTCTCGCAGCGCTTTGCACCCCATAAACGGTTATAACGGGTAATTGTGTTTTATTGCAGTAAGCAGCTAACAACCTCATCCGCCAGACGGGTCCACAGACCCAGACGCTTCCCCCGAGTCCAAACTCGCATCACAACTAAAGCAGTTCTGTGAGAAACATTAATGATGGGTTAGTGTATGAGATTTAAAGGGAAACACTGAAGAGAACATCATTCTAGATCACATAATTTATCTAATTACGACATGTTTTACTTCATTATTTTATTTTTTCCAAGTTGTGGAAAAATCTAATCCGTCTTAATCATTCATTTATGTTTAGAATATAACCCTTTCAAGACTGCAAAGCAGTAAACGTTTAGTATCAAAACATGAGATTAAAACACAGAGTTAATATTTTTCTGTTTTCTTGTGGAAAAAAATTAGACGACAATGAGAAAAGCGCATATACATGTACAGCAAGTATAAAATTATAGTTTTATATAGTTTTACTGCAGAATTTCGTGAAGACATGTTTGGGGATATTTGTTTTTATTATTCAATAAATAAATTACATTTATAACGCAATCCAAACAAATTCATGGGTATTTGAGGTATTTGTAAAGTTGCCTTTAATGTTTTTTTATCTACAGCTCAGTGTCTATTTTCACAGATTCAATGGCACTGAATCAACTGGTACTGATACTGAACATTTTGGTCATTCAAAAAAACTAGGAATCTGTAGCGGAGGGAATATAAGCAGTAATAACTTTTTCGCCATGTGTTATATTTTTATGTCACTACTGTCAGTACATAAGAAACTTTCTACATAAGAAAATTTTATTTCCAATAAAAATTCAGGAAATGCTACTGAATACTATACGACAACTACTTAGAAAATTTCGGAAACACATAAAGCAGAACACACAGCTCCGACATATTCATATAAAACTGGACCCAGATAACATACAGAACTGCAAATGAACGTTTCAGTCATGAAGACTGAACCACATATGACAAATAATCCATCGACTAAACTCTAGCATAGTGTAAGACAATTAACATTTATGAACCTAATGTAAAATCCAACAATAACTCCAGTATAAGGATGATGAATCGCTCATCCTCACCTACGTCAAGTGCTTCAGTCTCGGTAGTCCTTCGTTCCATCTTTGTTTTTTTTTACATCTTCATCAGCGGTTTTGGAAGCAGATTTTGAGCTGTTTCTCCGTGAGCTTCAGTTGGTGGTTCAGAGAGAGTCGGTCCACAGGCCGCGTGCAGAAGCCAAGCGCGCAGGAAGTGCTGTGGGGTCTGCGGGCAGAGCGGAGGGTCTGCGGCGCGAGGTGTCGATGCAGTAACCCGTCAGAGTCCCGGATGTGAGCATGACACACACACACACACACAATAACAATGTGTGTAAACGCAGAGGCCTGCAGTCAGCTGATATGTTAAGATCATTTGATTAGACGGGGTGAGCACGTGATCACTGCAAGAGGACAAAAATAAATAAATGGAAACGCTGTTTAAGATGGTTTTGCTCTCATTGTAAAGTTCTCTTGTAACTGTGTTTCAATGATGTTGTTGAACCATCACGAATGAACTCGATTCGAATCTAGAAAACGTGTATATGTACAAACAGCAACAAATAACAACTGACAACAGAAATGTACAAAACAGCAGAACTATATGACAGAGTGAACGTGTAAATGTTTCATCGTTTATCAATGTATGTTTTATCTAACCACGAGACTGTTTTGTTAAATCCTTTCATTTTTAAGTCATTGTACTGTCTTCATAACGACACACACACACACACACAATAATAATAGTGACAATAATTGGTGACTATATTATAGGCTATATTAAAATATTATCACGCACGTCTGTATATTTTCGCTATGAAATGAATATATTGTAATGACAAATACAAAATCGTTCCCGCTGAAAAGACCTTTTCGTTAATAAGATCCTGAGGGTCACAAAGTACGTAAAAAAAATCCACAAATAACACGTCCAACGTAGAAAACATAGATACATTTAACTTTATTTATATTTATCTGATTAAACAAAAACGTCTACATGACCAAAATATTTAAATACACCAAAATATTTAAAACGGATATTTCTATAGAGAAGTGTGTGTGTGTGTATACAGCAAAATACACACAAAGACACAAAGAAACACACACCTGTTGTTAAGAAGCCATGGGTACAAAAATATGTAAAATAATATTCTCATAGAAAATTATAAATTAGTCTTTCTTCGATTTATCAGCTATTCTCACCACATCTTTTAAACTAATAACAATATATAATACAGAACAAAGCACAACAAAATAATAATAGTTCAGTCCAGTCACTAATAAAAATCTTAAAATGCAGAACGAGAATTACTCTTTTACGACATCGCTTCTGAAGAAAGAAGAAAGCAGCGGAAGTGTTGTGAGGCAGTAAACAGCGCCGGTGTTTGTTAACAACCCAGTTTTACCACAAACACAATGACTTTCAGACACTGAAGATACCCGTGAGCTGAGCCAATATTAAGCAAATCTTGTGTGTTTAGCGCTGAAGTTAAGATATAATGTTATAATGTCAAAGCTCACTGGTGCCCGCGGCTCTATAACCGAGGCCTTGCCCAGAACCGTCTGCATTGAGCTGGAGAACCGCCTGCATTGAGCTGGAGAACCGTCTGCCTTTCACCAGCAAAACTTTACAAATCAAACAACTCAGAAATTGTGTTGAAATGGCGCAAACAAACATGAGCTGCATTCTGAACCACTAAAATAATGAGATCATGAGGCTGTGAAATTTATAATGACCGAAAAGCGTCACGATTCTGCTATATGAGGCAAATAAATATAATAAATAAATATCGTGGGCTAAAGGCGAATATAACTGAGGCAATTAAGACAGTTTCGTGTTGCAGAGTTTAACTACACAATCCCAACAACATGAAACTACCTAAACCACTCGACAGTTCAATCCCAATACAAACAAACCTCCGACCTTCTCTTGCAACCACCCTAAATGTATTTAAAACACAGCTTAACCATTGTTTATAAAAATCTAGTTAATAAATGTCAAACCTAAATCGAAAGAAACATATTGCTTACCAGCATTTAAACACAGCGGCGTAACAAAGACGCAGTTTTGCATCGTTTAAAACGGTGTTGTGTTCGTGTCTCTATCCGGTCTGTTCTGAGGGCAGTTGCTCAGAAAAGCGTCCAGACTCATAAAGAAACCGGCAATAAAACGTCACAAAAGCGGACTGAACTCGCTATACGAAGCCTGTACATGCTGCGGCCCTTAGACAGATCTCGACCCACACAGATAATGTCACAGAAAACTGCGCTTCTGGACGCGCGTTCACTTCCCAAAATGTGGGCTGTGGGTTTTTAAAGCAATACATCCAGACAGCAGCACACTCGCCATTTTGTAGCAGAATATTAAAGTAAATGACAGATTTATTTATATTGTTTCAGCACAGTTTGAGGTGCAATACAACGATAACACATTGAAATATTCTGTCAGATATATCATGTCAATGATTATGATAAAACTGTATTAAACAATCAAACGGAGGTGAACGCTGCGGTCGAATAATCTTCAGCAAACTCGCATTTTGACAAAACAAGGCGCATCTGGAAGTTTAGAAACACATTATGTCTGAAATTCCAGTCATAAGGAAAATCATGGCTAGTCATGGCACTTTCTCATTTTTGTGTTTCAATGTTGACCTGCCTGTGGATCAGAGGCTTCACGTCTGAGGTCCAGGCGGCGCTGCTGAGTCAAGAACACGCCGAACTCTTGAGGTTTCTGTCTGTTATAAAGCAGCGCTTTCCAGCCGCTAACCAGCCTCAGTAACAAACATCTCCTGTAACATATGAACATGATGAAATTTAACTTTTAAATAAAGTTATTTAAGCGATTTAAGGAATAATAATAATAAAGTAGCCCATAACCAAATAATAGTCCAACAATAGTCTAACCAAATAATAGTCTCTCCCCCCTTCATACTGAATCATAATTTCACAATTACACCAACACAGACAGGGCGGCTTTGGAGACAGTAACTATTAAGTTCTTTAGTAATAGTTCAAGACTTGCTGAAAGCCATAATGAACAGCCTGAGTCATTTCTGAGGCCATATTACATCCATTTTGTAAAATTTAATCTAATACATTTTGTTCAGCGAAATAACTGAAAGGCCTAATAGTCTGTGGTATGCTGAATGAATTTCCTATTTGAAGAAGCAGTTTATTTCCATAAACCCTTGATTCCTTTGAAAGTTAATATCCTCACGTTTACATCCCTGTATAAGATGAGATGACATGTGACGTGTGTTCTGGAAACGGGGGGTTATGAAACAGCTGCAGGGGGCTTTAACGAACCGTTCAGACCTTTACAAACCGCTGCAGTTTTCCTACAGAAGGTTTCATTGAATGATCTGATCTAACCCACTATTCTGGAGAACCAGCTGTAGTTACTATAAAAAAAAATCGTAATTTCAAACAATTGAAGATTTAGAATAAGTTTCAAAGACCTACATCTCCAAATGAGAGCAAGCGCTTAAATAAGCCTTAAATTTCGTTTCTTCCGTTTACTAACTCGATTGTATTTCCTGCATTTACTGATTTCTTGAATGCAATAAATTGTTTCGTTAATTTGTTTAGAAAACGTTAAATATTGATCGAAAGAATCTGTTAAAAAAATATATGTTATTCTCTGTGTTTTAACTAGTGATTGGTCACCGAATAATTTCATTTCCCTGCACCTCATAACTGGATCACAGTGTCTTTAAAACACCAGACGTTTGCTTAAGGTTTGCTCAAGGTTTGCTCTATGGCTTTGGCTTTCATTGTCCGAGATTTAACCCTTTCACTGAGAAACCCCGCGCTGTTTTCACTCATTCATTAACCTCTATTCTCTTTCATGAACATTTTTAAAATGTTCAGAAATATTCATGTCTGAGACATATCGCTCAAGAATAAACTGTTATTTCATAGAGACGACCAAATTCCTGACTGCAGCTTTATTTCTATTAGAAATACACACAGAAATCAGATGTAGCCATTTGAACAAAGCGTTGCTTGATCACTAGTTAGTAAAGAGATTCTTAAGACATACAATATTCTCCAGTTTCCAAAAGATGAACGTTATAAAAATAATCTAGACGTTGTTCAGCGTTTTTGCAAATTGTGTTATTGCGTTTAATGTGTATCGTTAATATTATTATGTAATAGACCCGCACTGTCTGAAATTAATCTTGAATAAAGTTACATGAAAATTAGATCATGTAACTGGGTTGGATTTAACATTCACTGTTATGTTCAGTTTAATAAAACAACTAAGGTCATCTTCCACTTACAGACGTACAACAGAAGGTGGCTTCCACATATATTTAAAATGTGAGTTCAACTAAAATAGCCTGAGCAAACCTAACTGAGCAAACTTATTTAAATCTTTTGCATTTAACTAGCAACAAGACACCTTGTCAAATTCTCTTATTATATGTAACATAAATCGTTGGAACGGAAAAAAACCTCGCTGGTCACTGCACTAGTATTAACACATAAAATATCACTAACAAATGACAATGAAAATCATCCACAACAAATGAAACGTTTCACAAATTTCAGTACATTGCACAATAAAATTAAGTTGCTGTTCAATAAGTCTATTAAATTATTTTTAAACAAGCTGCAAAAATAATATAAATGCTGTCGCTATGTGCTTTGTGCGTCTAATGTTCACAATTCGTTACCAAAGACAGATTAATTATTGTAATTAATTATTACTAAAACTAATGAATTACAATTTTAAAAGGTGTGCAATCAGTAATTTGGCTATACTTTAACAACCGATAAGTTAATGCAGCTAAAATACGAATAAAGCAGCTCAACTAAATAAATGCTAAACTAATTAAACAGGTCAAATATGATGATGTATTCTTTAAACAGAAAATGACTCTAAATAACAAACACTGAAGCATAGAGGCGATTTGTAGAAAACATCAGGCACATTATACACAAACTTACAAAAGTTAAAATCTGGATAAAACAACCAACAGACGACAAAATTCAAATTACTTATCAATGCTGTATCAGATAACTAGAGTTAGTTATACATACTGTAATTTTAGAGATCAACAGAGAGAAAACTTCCTACTAATAGTAATATTATCTGCAAGATATCTTAAGATTTCATTTTCCAAATATTTAAATTGGGGAAAAACATGACAACAAAATAATTTTTTTTCGGGTATTAAGTTCTCTGGAGAACATTCTAAGAACATTCTTATTTCCAAAACTGGAAACAGTGCTGTAGAAACATCAGACAATCCTCCGTCAAACGGGTGTGAGTGTGTTACTGTGTGTGTATTATTAGAAAAACACAGTCTGATGTGTCAAACCTACTGATGCACAAGAGAGAAACGCAAAACTAAAGATATAAAATTACATCAAAAGAAGATCAGCTTTAAAAATACAACACGATCTCACACACACACACAAATCCAGCCCTCCACAAAACAGCACACATGAGATGCTGGGAGAAGCTGGAATGAACGTCACACACCAGCGTTATGATTCTGGACATGATTCTGGACGTTACCTTCTGGACATCTGAGGTGTTCTGAGGTACTCAACCTCATGTTTCTACATACATGTATGACTTTTTCCATGAAACACAAAAGACACAGACAGTTTGTACAGCTCAGTCAAGCTCTGTGTGCCACAGACGCCACTCAGTAAAACACCTCCAGCAAACCTGAGCAGCGTTCAAACATGTGCAGTTCTCAGCCAAAAAAATGACAGTTTCATCAAACAGAAGCTACAGTCAATGCATACTGTCACTGTCACACACACACACACACACACACACACACACACACACACACACACACACACACACACACACACACACACTCTGTTCATATATTTTGACATGTTACTGGTGGTTTTATGATGGCGAACTGCTAAACACACAAACAAATCAGATGACAGCAGTAACATTTTCTCTTTACAGTGACATCACGACTCTTGAACTCACTGGTAAGAGAGAGTTAAACAGGCAATAACTTACCCAGCGTGACGATCACCTGTTTATTCAGTTGCCATGCTGCTCATCTCCATTCACCTGACCTCAGGGGCGGGACATATGATTGACAGGACAATTCCTCCAATCACTGATAAAGAATGTTGCGCCAACCAATGAGATTGCGACATTCAGTGAGCGTTTAGAAACACCAGCTGTGTGTGAGTGAAGCACAGGCGCCCTCTGCTGCTGGTGACAGTATTTCACCCTTAATACAGCAGCTGTTTTAACACCAGAGAAACGCTCAATGCAGTCTGTGCAGGTGTGTGTGTTAAAACCACGTTACTGTGATTTATTGATGAAGACTATAAAATATGAGGCAACACATTGAAGGTAAAATGAAAACACAACTATTCTGCTCTCATCACACAGCTGACAAGCTGTCTGAGAATAAACTGTTATTGATCGATATTATTCTGTTCATTATTATTTTGGTCTTTGTGTTTGTTATTTTCAGTTGAATCAGTCTGATTTTATGTTCCAAATCAGGAATGATCCAAATGAAACTTCAGAAAGTGGCTCTGGACAGACAGAAGCACTGGACGGACAGAAGCACTGGACGTACAGAAGCACTGGACAGACAGAAGCACTGGACATACAGAAGCACTGGACGTACAGAAGCACTGGACGGACAGAAGCACTGGACGGACAGAAGCACTGGACGTACAGAAGCACTGGACAGACAGAAGCACTGGACATACAGAAGCTTTGGACATTGTTGTGTTTATTTTTGTACTATTGTCCTATGGTTTACATTGCTGTTTGAGAATAAAGACATCTTTAAAGAGTCTCTCATTCACTTGCACAAACGTCATACATCATCTTACATACAAACTGTCTCTGTTTGACACAATTTTTTCACAAAAACATACAGTACGAAAATATAATTTCAAAAGCACTTTACAAAAGACTTACAGTACGATACATTCAATATACAGAATATTAAACTCTCTCAGTGATGTTTTACTCGATCACAGGTTTATGAATCCATTAAAATCATGTTTAACATGTTCTGACCAAATGACACTGTAGCCAGAGATACAAATGTGGTAACCAGTACAGCATCTTAAAATACAAACAAACATGACACAAGTGACTTGGAAAATAACAAGATAATGAGTCATGAAAAACACGACTCTATCAGTCTCTGAGTAACAGAGTTTTTGGCAACTTTTGTCCAACCGCTGTTTCCATTAGATCAGTACACATGACTGATCTGAATATTAATGTTTAAGATCCTGGTGCACAGGGATTATATAACATAAGATTTCAAAGACTATATGGAAGCACATATAGATACCTATATACACTAAACACCACCATCATCTTCATTTCTACAACATCCAGTCCTAGTACCACTAACCACAGCCATGATACATACATGTGTTTCTGCACATAAATACTGTGTTTTATAGACATTTACTGTATAATACATGCATGACATTCTTTGAAAAACTACGGAGTACCATATAAATACCATGAAACATGAATATAGTAACATCACTGGACCCTTTGTGACAGGACAAGCACATATTTTTAACATTTGGCAGTGTCATGTTTGGTCCGTGTTGTTTAATTTTACTACAGCAAACCAAGAGAAACTAGATCAGGGGATGGAAAGTTACACAATACTTCTGCACCACTAGAGTTCACCCACCGAACCGTTTTTTTACCAAATGTTTCCATTTGGTAAAAAATATTATTTTGAATGTTCTAGGAATATTTAAAACATCCAGTTTTTTAAACCGTGTATTAAAGTTATTGCTTTGTTACAAGAACATTATTTAAACATTTTTTAATTTCTGCAACATTTTTAAAAGGCTCCACTAACTTAAAATTAACATTTTTGATATATGTATTTAAAACCAATGTTCTGAGAACATTCCCTGTTAGCCTGGAAAGCTCTAGCTTACCAGCTCAAGACATTTTACTTTTGTAAACCACTTATCTGACTGACAACACGACTGTTCAACAATTAAAGTTGAGAAACCATATTCAGACACTAGCAAACTGTAATATTTACAGTAACAATATAAAGGAACACTATAACACTCACAACAAAGAATGTGACAGTAAGACTGTAAGCAGAGAGACATTAGAGCAGCTAATGTTTGCGTCATGCTTACAAACTGTAGCCTATGTTACAATCACAAATATTAAAAATGTGTAAATAAATAGTTAACAGCTGACAGAATTAAACAAGCTCAAACAGACAGACCAACACAAAACTGCAAAACAGAAATCTAAGGTTTCTTCGTTAACAGGCACCAAACGGAGAGTCAGACATGATCAGATCTGACACATGAATCTTTATCAGATAACAGGGGGGAAGAACATCTTGGCACTTCTGCACTGCTGGTGTAACAGTGGAGTAACAGGGCTGAATAACTCCTGCTGTTTGAATTACTGTGTCTTCATTCATGGATCATATTATGAAATACTGCTTAAATCTCGCAAAGTTCTTGTATAAGAACAACAGAAATGTTCTGAAAAATATATAATGAAAAATAAAACGTCCTGATAATACAACTTAGCTGCTAATATTTATATATGTGTATTTATATAATTTTAATGTACACATACGTGTTTTAACATCTCAAGGACAAATGAAAGAAATATCTAAAATCTCTTCACTGATTGGCTAATATTATGACCAAACTTTCTACTGATTTATCAGTTGCTTAAATAAAAAAAAAGGATAAAAATAAAGAATATCTTAAGAAATTATACATGGAATGTGCAAATATTATTAAAAAATATTTCTACATGCAAATAATCACACACAGAATAATATCTTAAAAACAGCATTTGATCCCAGTTTACGCATGATGGAAAATGAAAGTGTTTGTGTGTGTATTACAGGGGAGGGTGGAAGTTGATGGTGTGATGTCTAAGGCCTTGAGAAGTTTTATAACTTTTCCCGCATCGGCACTTGAAGGGCTTCCTCACACGGATCTGTGTCCTGTGCCCATTTTTGGCGTGGTACTTTATACCATTCACATTCTGAGAGAGAGAGAGAGAGAGAGAGAGAGCGAGAGAGAGAGAGAGCAAGTTTAAGGATGTTTTATACATGTAAAATGACTTTGAGCAGATTTTCTTTGTTTATTGTTCTAAGCTTCATAGTTTAATCATGATAGCTAGCCCCGCCCACAGTGAAATCTTAATGGCTCCAAATAGTGTGATACTTAATAGCAAATACGTTCTGATTGGCTGTAACTGCATCACAATGTGTTACATTTTCACATTCACTCTGGACACAATTATTTGCATCATGGCTGGTGTTATTTTACAAGGACAAACATAAATGTGTGTGTGTGTGTGTTTGTGTGCGTGTGTGTGTGTGTTTGTGTGTGTTTGTGTGTGTGTGTGTGTGTGTGTGTGTGTGTGTGTGTTTGTGTGTGTGGTACCTTGTATCTCTTCTTGCAGCCTGGCACCGGACATGCGAAGGGTTTCTCCTCGCCTCCGTTCATGCACATGGAGCTGAGGATGGATTCAGAGCTGATGGCACTTTCTGTGGTCCAGGATTCATCACTGTCTGAGTCCTCAAACTCCATCTCCTCCTCCTCACACTCACTGCCTGACCACCAACAATCAAACACTCGCATTACTCACTTCATATATAAGCTGATGAAAGAACTCATGAGAACTGAGACAGCAAACATGTCCTCTGCTCAACTCTCCAGTGTTTCATTATCATTAAAGTCCTAAATAAATGTGTTTTATGAGGAGTTTTGAATGATGTAAATCTAAATGTTGGGATGATAAACTGTGTTGATATAAAACGCACACACACTCCATTAACCTGTGGGTGAACTGCTGCGGAAGGAGGATGAGGGAGTGATGGGCGGGGTCACGGGCGGGGTCAGGCTGCCGTTGCTATGACGAGGGGGAGTGGCTGTATTGTTACGCGTGATGCCTCCGGTGACGGATGTGGCAGTTTTTGGTTGGACCTTCTTCTTCTGAGTTTCCTGTTCTCTGTGTGCAGCTTCAGTCACGAATCTAAACAAACACAACAATAACAAAGACAACATCATAGTTTCAGAAGTTTATACACACAAAAAAACTACAACTGACAAGCTTACAGTACTTGTATAACTGTATAATTGAAGCATCACACCTGTTAATGTAGCTCAAAGCCACATATGTGGGCTGCTGCATTTCCTGTCTCTCCAGAACTCTGGGGTCTGTGTCTAAGACAACACAAACACGTCAAATAATAAACATACGTGCATATGTGATCATTTAATCACACAATTACCTCAATGCCCCCCAAGCTCCAACTCACCCCCCACTGTACCACAATCTTTCTGTTCTGCTTGCTTCACCAGGCAAAGTGTGTGTGTGTGTGTGTGTGTGTGTGTGTGTGTCTACACATATGTATCCAAATATACATTCCAAATAACAGTTTTTGTGTTTAACCTTAAATGATTCAAGAACACATTTAAGAATGTTATTTTTAAACTAGCCTAACTATTTAAGCTAAACTGATGTTTGGTTACTTCACCTTTCCTAACCTAATTACTAAAACCACTGATCTTTCACCAAAGTTTGATTTAGTTTCACTGTTGCCACGGTTACGCTGTCAACACGTTTCACAGAGAAGGGACAGAAAAGACAGAATAAACTACACAGACTAAACAAGACTGAATACGCAGATGAAACACAGACTCCAGCAAAGCTGCTCTCTGTTCATTCATATGATGTCTTACAGTAGATGTTAATATATCTGACATGTTTAAACAGATTCCTGTTCACAAACACAAACAAAAATACAGAACAGCCAGAGTCAAGCTGACAAGAAGAGGGTATGACAACCAAAACTTCCATCTGACCTAAAAAACTATAAACAGACACAAGCAATGAACTCTTTGCTGTCTCTGTATGTAAATCTCTCTTCATATGAACATCCTGACACACATACATGAGGTACAAATGTTTCATTTGAGTTTTGAGGAAACTTGAATATTGTATGTATCAGAAATTATTCACTAATCAAACCAGACATCAGTTAATGCACAACACTCAGTATGATCTTGTTTCTGTTA
Source organism: Ambastaia sidthimunki (assembly GCA_036877625.1). Taxonomy (NCBI): domain Eukaryota; kingdom Metazoa; phylum Chordata; class Actinopteri; order Cypriniformes; family Botiidae; genus Ambastaia; species Ambastaia sidthimunki. The sequence goes on along the minus strand of JAZGTK010010967.1, from coordinate 2,542 downwards.
GGTTACATATCAACACTTTCTGTTACCATTAAACAAACGTACACAGATTTTACGACAGTTAGAAGTTTTACCACAAAGCGGCGCTGTTGCTCTGACAAACCTGACTGCACATTATTACCTACAGATATAAATGACTCCATCTTTCAAACACACAGTTATGATGAAACAGAGATGAACATCTGCGTAAACTGTTACAAATCTTTATTTGATCAGTCATCAATAACTACACAAACCAAAGTAAGAAAAATACAAGCTGAACTGAAAGAATCGAGTGTATTATTACTCACATATGTATAAAGATTCAATAGGTGTTCTTATGTTGAAGCTTATGTTTGTCACACTTGTTATTTACATAATCACGTTTGTTTCTGAAGCAGGAAGACAGAAGAAAGACAGGCCCAATGAGAGGAAACGAGCCCAATGAGACACGTCTGCATGCACAGCACAAACACAACCACATACCAGTCAAACATGCACATTTGCACACAAATCATGAGACTGAAAGCAACTGATGTGACTTACTATAGAAACATATGTAAATGTGTATTAAGTTCTGGTGTTAGTGTGAGGTATGAATGCATGAATTCAACATGATCACACTTTTGGCACCGTGTGTGTACAGAGAAACCTGCACAAAATGAAGAACATGTGAACGCTTTCATTGCGTTAATGCAAACAGATTGTACTGATACTGAATCTTATGTAAGTCACTCCACTGACCGTTTGAATGAAGTTGAAAGCATCATTAATAAAGTATTTTGCATAAGTTCTGACATAATGCAACAGTGACAGTTAATTACAAAAAGACATTCTGTATGTCAGCCTGCACAAACTGCTCAACACCTCCACAACACACAACATACACAACACACACAACACAACAGACAACACACATAACAGACACAACACACATAACAGACACAACACACACAACAGACACAACACACACAACACACACAACAGACACAACACACACAACACACACAACACACACAACACAACAGACAACACACATAACAGACACAACACACATAACACACATAACAGACACAACACATAACAGACACAACACACACAACACACACAACACACATAACACACATAACACACATAACAGACACAACACATAACAGACACAACACATAACAGACAACACACATAACAGACACAACACACACAACACACATAACAGACACAACACACATAACACACATAACAGACACAACACATAACAGACACAACACATAACAGACACAACACACA